>PVKN010011197.1:0-21910 GCA_004027915.1 Capromys pilorides | reverse complement strand
TTTTTTTTTTTTTTTTTTGGTGGGACTGGGGTTCAAACTCACGATCTTGCACTTGCCAGGCAGGCACTTGTGCCACAGAGCTATCTCCCCAGCCCCTTCTTTTTAATTTTTTAAATAGAAAAAAGTAAAAATAAGCATAAATCAGTTTCAAAACAGGCTAGTAGGAGACCAACAATAATTAATACATTGTATCTTGTTGTATTCATACTAGTTGTTCAGAGTTCAAGACACAGGCATGAAATAGTGTCAAAAAAGTATTAGCACAAAACTTTCTTTTCCATGAACTAAGAGAAACTAGCCTTATAACCATTTTTCTTTTTAAATAACTATCTTAACTACCTTTTCTCTCTCTTTTCTTTTGAGACAGGGTTTTGCTATGCAGTTCAAGCTGGCTTTGAACTCACTTTGTAGCCCTGGCTGATCTTGAACTAGCAGCAATCCCCTGCCTCAGCCTCCTTAGTGTTGGGATTATAGTGTAGGCCACCCTGCCCAGCAGCTTTTCTTATTTTGCTTTCAACCAGGCCGCAGTGTGAAGCGCAACTTTTTGGAACTTTGTGAGTCACTGATTGCTTCTGTCAAGGGCTCCCCAGCCCACAAACCCGGGCCCAAATTCTTGGCTTGCTGCTGACTGGCTGAATGGGCCTGGACACCTTAGACAATCAGCCGAAACCTCAGGGTTCTTTTTGTAAAATAGAAAGGATACCACCTAACCCCAAAAGACTGAGGACTGTGATACTTTATGTAAGCAGCAGCCCCAAGCCCAGCTATGGGAGCGGTCAACAAATGCTACTTCTTTATGCCCCTCCTGATTTTTTTTCATATTTTCTGAAGGTTTTGATACTTTGGAATTTCAAGTTTGACAATTTGCACCTATCAGCAGAATAGTAGCTTATTTTTGGTGAACTGCATTTTCTGTTGGAGAGAGACATTTTAGAGAATTTCACCACCCTGTGTGTGTCTATCTCCAAATTTGACTTTTATCATTTACCAATTCAAAAAGTTTCTCCTCAGGAGGGGGTGAATTTTAACACGTGTTATTCTATCTTTTTAAAGGAGTGTGTTAGAAGGATTATATTTCTCTATCTTTTTCACTTTTTACCCTCTGGTTTTTCTTCTTAGCTGAAGGAGGGGAAACAAAAAACACCCAAAGACTAAAGCTTCCCAGCTATTACTGCCAAGTCACTGGTTCTATTTCAAGTTTCCTTTTCAGAAACAGTTACTTCATATTGATTCTATGCTGCAACCATTCACAACCGGTTTCAATATAAAACAAAGACGTCTGTGTTGTTTATACAACATGAAATGGACACATGTGGCTTTGCCAAAGCTGGGATTTGAAAAGCAGAAGAAATCCACTAAGTTACTCTTTGAAGAGACCTTAGTGACCCTTGGGAAACAACGGACAGGATGCAGACACAAGAATGAAAGATGGAAGCTACGCATAGGCTTCTAGACATGTAACTGTGATAAAGCATTCTGGGTTTAATTAGAATGAAATAATTGATGAAGACACAAGTAAATAGAAAAATACAGATTCTTCTCTTTTTCGGGGGGGATTGAACCCACACACTAGGCAACATCTCTGCCTGGGCTCAGCGCAGATGCCTTGTGAGCACTGGTGAAGGTGCTATTTGGACAGACTGTGAAGACCCAGGGGTTGCTGGTTGAACACTTTCCACTGAAATCAGAAAGTGGAAAGAAGAGAAAAGAGATGTGAACGCTAGGACCCTTTCTTTACAAATGAGCTGGTTAGAGCAACCCCAGTCAGGCACGTGGGCGCTGTCTCCGCAGCTTGGGTTAGGCTGTAGGGAGGAGGACTGTGTACATTTTTATTCACCCTCTGATAGAACGTCCGGACGCCACTGACCTTGGTCTTCCACAGAAGAAGGAAGGGCAGGGCAGGCTTTTCGGAGCTTGTTTACTTTGACGGGAATGTGCACTGCTTTCGTTTCAAGTTGCTTATTTTTCTGTATGTATGGAGATGCTACACACTGCTGTGAAACTGTCTTGACATGAAATCAAATTTATTGTAAAAGCACTAACTATTTTCTAAAAAGAGAGTTACTTCTGCTCCACAAGGCATTCTCAGTATCTGTTTTAAACATGTTATACTAAAGGAGGGGAAATATTTCTGTCAAAACCTGTCAAAAAATTATCAATATCCCATACCCAATCAATTTCTCGCCCACATGGCATTGAACATATCCTTTGGCACAGCAAGAGGAGAGTAAAGGTGAAACTTTATGAACTGGATTTAATGAGTATTTAGATGTCAACACAATACCACACCTACAGTAATTTAATGCTATGATCTAAAATATGTAAATACTAAGCAGAAGTATTACAAACGCTAGTCTCATTACAATCATGCCCTTTAGACTATGAGGTATCGCTGGTAGATAACTGTGTACCATGAATAAAAAAGCCTTCTCTGGTTAGAATGCCCAGATACTTATTTTAAATGGTTACATTTAGAATTTCTGCTAGAAATCCTTTTGAAGAAAAACCTCTGTTTTGTGTTAGCCATCCTTAGGTGGGAGAGGACAATTAACGTGAACACTTCCTAGCATTTCCTCCTCTCAGTGAGCCAGAAAAAGGGTGTCTAGGCTGAGCTCTAGTAAGCCCTCAGGATTTTCCACCAAGGGACTGCTGATTCAGTGAGTAGACTGAGTTACAGACGATTGTGAGCTCGCCATCTTCCATCCAAGGGTGACAATGAGCAGAGCTCACCGAGGACATAGGCAGGGCTCTCAGATGCTGACCAGGAGGCCGAGAGGCTGACTCAGAGCTCCCATCATGGTTTGTAAAGAAAAGCAGGTTTCTGATCCAGAACCTGCTGGAGATCCAAGTCAGCAGGTCTTGGCCAGGGCTCTGAGGTGGTATATTTCCAGTCAATGGTCCTGATTGATTCAATACACATCTAGGCTTGGGAACCAACAGCCAGCCAGAGAGAGCAGTGTTTGAGTTCATCCTGAGAGAAACAATTTCACTGTTTGGCTTCTCATCTCATTTCCTGATGGTGCAAATATTTAAGCCATAGAAACTGGCCAAAGCTACAAATTAGGACCCCCCCCCCCCCACCTCTGGCCCAAAGCCAGCATGCCACTGTGTGGTAGCATTAGTCTTGCATTTGCAATAGGCCCACAGTAGAAACATCTACTTTGGTTTTAGGATACCAAAACCATGTAAATGACTAGAGGTTTCAAATGAGTTCCTTTAAGAGACCATTCTCTTTCAGAAGAGAAAGGCACAACTGCTCCAGGTACCTCAGCTTAGTGAAAATAATATTTCTCTTGTTCCCTGTGTCTTTCCATAGCCAGTTTGAGCCTCTTCTTGTTCTCAGCCCCAGATTCAGCTGGAGAGATTCCCATTCTCCCTTGTGTTTACAGACCTTAAATGCACTGTCTTTTAAAACAGTTTTTTTCCACAGAATTGTAGAAATGAATTCAGTTTCAATGATCACCACTTGTCTTAAAAAAGCAAACAACATCTCTAGAATCCTCAGAAGTGATTTCTTGGCATGGGAATGTGCTGTTGATTGTCTGGGTCCCACAGCAGATTTCGGTTAAGGATGAAAAGAGGAAGTGAGAACAGAGATGATTTAATTGCTCACGGGAATAAATTTATGGGCCAAGATTTGGTTCAGGGCCCTGTTTATTCAGGTTTGATGAATTTATGACCATGAACGCAAGGCATACACATAAGGGCCATAGAATTTAGCTTAGGGCTTATCAGGCAATCGAGAGGGAAAGAACAGCTTAGAACACTCACTGGGGCCAACAAGCCTTTGGCTTGGCTTATTTGGAAATTGGATGCCTGAGTGCGAATAGAGCCTGGAGGTGGAGTCACTGTGCTTGTTGAATGCATTAGTGGGCCCAGGCAAAAATTCCTTTACACATATGGTGAGTGCTCCACAAAGACTGACTACGAGGACATCCATGCATTCGGTTTTAGCTCAAGGTGTCAAAGGCAGTGAAAGGCATCACTGAGAGTGGAAAGTAGGACGAGTTTTGTGTTTCTGCAGCTTTAGAGGAAAAAATAAAAGCATCCACTAAAGAAAGACTGGAAGATCTCCTCGAAGAAGTCTTTTTTTAATTTGCCTTCACTCCAGCCCCACAGGCACTCCTTAAGGTGCTCAGTGTAATTTTTTTTTATTTCACTTTGGTCATAAATAGTGGAGCACCACAGTCATGCACTGAGGCACACAGGCCTTTGGGCCGTGAAGGCACTGCACGCTGTCCCTGGACGTCAGCTTTCACTGCGGCAGGGTCATCGCTGGCACCCCTGCGTCCTCAACTGATCTGTGACTGTTTCTAGGTGTCTCCTCATCTAGAACTAAGGTGTTTTGGGAAGAGGGCCTTTTTGTCTTTCCAGTGCTGCTGCTTACTGCAGTACCTGTCACAGAGACCTTCAAGACGTGCTTTTGGGACCAGATTGAACTATCACTTGTACACTTCTAGCCCGTCTAGTGGGGCTGCTCTTTCAAGTTTTCCACTCTTGAGAGAATGAAAACTAGGAAAGGAGCAAGGTGGTCTGGGCCTACTTAACACTATGTGATCATCTCACTGTGAGAAAAGATTTTTTCTTTTTTCTTTTTTCTCTCTCCTTCTTCCCTCCCTTCCTCCATCCCTCTCTCCCTCCCTCAGTCCTTATTGAAAAGGTTTTAGCATGATTCCACCACCTGAGGAATGAGCTAACGAGCATCTCTGATGGGGCCTGGGTGGGATCAGAGTTGCCGTGTTTAGGCAATGAGGCTAATGGTAGATCACACCCTATGGAGCAGGTTGCTTTTCTGCCACGGTAAACGCAGGATAGCAGATGTAAGAAAATTCTCATTTTGAAAAGCATCATCCTTGTTGTGGACGGAACCACACAGAGACACTTTTAATTTTGAGCTTTTCTTGATATTGTTGTTCTGGTGAAATTAACTTGGGAACTGACAGGGAGGAAAAACACGGTAGGAGCATCTCTATCAGCACCTCTCACGAAGTTCAGCATATTGCAAGTATTAAACAACGTTAGGTTTGTTAACTTGTGTGTCCTTAGGTATATTTTTAGGGTTCATAAAAGAAGAGGTAATGTAGGGGTACAGCTAAGGAAGAAGTTAGTGATAGGAAAACTATGACTAAATAATAGTGAAAATGTGGTCAAACGTATCGGTAACCAAATGGTATATTGTGGAGAGTATTTAAGTAGAGAACAGTGAGGTGTTCTGCGAAGTGTTGGGATCTACTACAGGCTCAGAAAAGTGAAGTCAGCAACAGAGTACTCAATTCTGGATGAGCTGCTTATGAGGAGACCGAAGCTGGTGCAGTAGGTACAGGGAGCTTTGTCTCAGACTTGTCCTCACAAGGCCCTGAAATGAACATTAATAGGGCTTTGTTGAGTTTACCCAGTGGTGCAAGGACTACCCAGAGAAAGAGAAGGAAATATGGACCCTTCCCTGCTAACTTATGCATCTCCTGAAAATTGTACTGAAAGAACTAAATTGATATTAGCTATTTTTATAATTTTCCTCCTTCAATGCAATATGTTTGCATTAAAAACATGCAAATATATATATTTTAAAGCCAAGAATGACGAGCAATAGGACTTATGGACAGTAGCTTCTAGTTTCAAGCCTTTCCGTAGCCAAGATAGAGGCAGATTCGCTGGCAATTTAAAGGGCTGAAGAACTCATCCAGACAAACCATGTTACAATTCTCTCATTTCCTATAAAGGGTTTTGTTTTATTTTTAGACTGCATTAATGTAATCTTGGTAGAGTTCTCATCAGAGCAACTTTGGCGTCCAATACTTGGCTAGTGGCAGGGCCTAGGGAAAGTACGTTCACTGGGCCAGCGAGTCCCTGCCTCTGGGTAGTTCAGTCCGTGAGTTACTCTCACTCATTGATGAAGGGGCTCCAAGGGAAGGCACCTATGGTCAATCACTCCTCTCAGCTACTCCCATCTTCACGGGGCTTTTATTTTTTTAATTTGTTTTTTTGATACAGGGCCTTGCCTTGTAGTCCAGGTGGCCCTGAACTCACAGTGATCCTCCTGCCTGCTGGGATCGCAGGCGTGTGCCACCACACTTGGCCCTACTCATTCGTACCCCAGCTGAACCTTTCTTGGTTGACAAGATTACTTGGCTGTCTTATGTTTTCCTTCTGTTCTTTATTGGCGCTGGTTGTTGTCTGATGGGAGTGCCCCTTCAGAGCCCTCGGCTTGCCGTCATCTCCTCTTCTATGTGCTTCCCTTGCTACTCCTCATACGCTACTGACAGCCCTTGTGTCTATGTGTCTGTGACCCCGTGCCCATGTACATGTGTGTATGTGGACTCCATAGCAAGAAAAGCTATCTCTCCTGTAGAGCTAACTTCTAGGAACAAGGACTCCTTGGTATTCCATAAGAATTTACCGAGTGAAAGAGAAAGCTTTAAAACATGTTCTAATTGCTCAAGTCCATTAATGTGGAAAAACGTTCAGATATTTTCATGGGTTAAAAAAATAGTAAAAAGTCTTATGGACTGTTAATTTTAAATACATTCTCACATTTTTGTATGTTTTCATAGAACTGATAGTTTGTGGATCTAAACCTATTAAACCTCCTCCATGAAAGTCCCTAGATTCTCTACATAAGTTAATAGTGACCACTAACAAGAAGTCATTTTTTTTTCTTTCATAGACTCCTCTTTTATATCTTTTTTATAAAACTCTGAAGTTATGAGTAATCTGGGATTTAAAAAGGTGATGCTAGTGGGCTCAGCACATTAAAGCACCTGCAAGCAGGTACAGAGACCAGGGGTTCGATTCCCTGGTCTGCCGTGCCAGCCCTGACCTCAGGGTGCACTGAGACAGCGATTGAGACTGAGCATGGTGGTGCGCGCCTGTAACCCCAGCTCTTGGGAGGCTGTAAACAGGTGGATCACTATGAGTCCAATCTAATAGTGAGACCCTGAACACCCTGTAGACCCTTCCCTAAAATACACACACACACACACACACACACACACACACAAATGCTGGTAACCGTTTTACATTTATTTTATATGTTATTTTTTAGTACTGGGGATCGAATTCAGGATCTCTTGCCAGGCAGGCACTTATGCTGCTGAGCTATCTCCCTAACCTATGTTTTGCATTTGGTGAGAAGATGAGCCATAGCTTCAATATAGAACAGTGATAAAAACTAAAATAAAATTAAACCAAAACAAACAAAAGGTATTTATTTTGGCTCCAAGTTAGTCTATCAGTAACCCTTTTCTGTTTTTTCTTTCTCTTTTCTACTGGTTAAACCTAAACATTAAAAAATACTTCATTAGTTTTAATTTTTTTTGAAGATTTATCTGTCTTACAATTTTACAGAACCAATTTAAAAGTAATTAGCAATAAAAGGCAATGCTTTCAAATCAGTCTGAACTATACATCATTAAAACATATTGCGAGTATGCAACATTTCTTTAATTAAATTATTGCAGTAGTTCCCAGTGCCATAGGAACTAAACATCAGCATTTTTTAGGATAGCAGTTAAAGCCCTTTAAACTCTATCGATGATCAGCATGGTACGGTAGTGGCGCACGCCTGTCATCCCAGTACTCAGGAGGCTGAGGCAGGAGGATTGTTGCAAGTTTGAGACCAGCCTGGGCTGCAAAGTGAACTCAAGGCCAGCTTGAACTGCATAGGGAGATCTTGTCTCAAAAAGACAAACAAACAAACAAACAACCCCCCCCCCAAAAAAAGCATCTAGGCTTGATCAATCTTTTGAAATTTTCTTTCATTATTCCCCTTGGTTTTTTATTAATGCAAATAGCCTGCCGTTTGCTGTTGCAGCACAGAGTAGATATTCAAATGCTGGCAAAACGTTAGAGATCAGTTTTAACCCTTATGAAATTGGGGATATCATTTAAAAAGGAGTTTCTCAGACTTAATTGTGCATCAGAATCACAGTGAAGGGCTTGCTAAGGCTTGCCTCATACGCAGATTCCCAAGCCCCATCAATACAAATTCTGAATTAGTTTGTCTTTATCGGGGCCCACGGATTTGCATTTCCAACACATTTTCTGGGTGGAGACAATGGTACTGGCCCAGGACCATCTTCTGGAGCTTGTTAACTCCAGCTAATGTTAAAAACTAGAAGGACAAGTTCAGTGGGAAGCACCTGCCTCTGGGTAACGCAGGAGCAACAAAGACCAGGTCCCAGGGCACCTCTCCTCTTCGGTGTAGAATCCCTCACACTGGTGCATCGAAAACGGAACTGTTTACAGCAGCCCCACCCCAGCTCCCTTCTCTGGTTTCACTTCCTGTTGCTCCCCACCTCCCACACTGACGCTGACCTCCGTGTTTTTCTTCTTGGCTCCTTTGTCATCTTCCTGTCTCGGGGGATGGCTTAGGTATTGGCCCACCATACTCTTCCCCCAGTTAGGTATTTGGCTACCTTCCTTGCTGACTCTCTCGAGGGTCACCTTCCCTGGGCTGTGGCCGACTCCATCGTCCTTCTGGGCATTGCACTTTGCCACTCCTTCCACCCTTACACACCCGGACCTTCGATCCCTCTTTCCTTGTTTTATTTGTTCCACTTCGGTGAGGCCACCATGTGAACCTCTCAGCCACTGATTCCTTATCAACTAAATTTATTGTCTGTCTCCTCTGCTGGAATATACACTCCGTAAAGGCAAGTCTCTTTGTTTTGTTCCCTAATCCATTCCAAATCATAGGCACTGCACATAAAGTCACTGAATGAATGAATGAATGAATGAATGAATGAACAAAGTAGTGAATATATTAGCTGTACCATATAACATACTGTTTCAAGCAAATGCTATGTAAAAGAGTTGTCTTGGAATGGTACCTGTTGTCCTACAAGGTTGTTAACTTATCTAGGCTATTCAATGACAAGTTTTTCCCCTTTCCTCTTTTATCAGCGTGGTGATTCATACCTTTTAAGTTTTAGAGATTTATGCTTGGTGTCAGAGATTATGGGATGCCCAAATAGACATCCCTGTGTATTAGAATATATACTGTACAGCATGGGGTTAAGATCTGTTCCCATTCCAAGCTATTTTTATAGTGGCCCCTTTAGTCACCCTATGCAGATAAATATCCTTTATTTTACTCCATAAGGCACTGTGTTTTTTTAAAAATTGTAATTGTCTTTCACACGTGGCATTTTTAATCAATAAATACCAGGAGCGCTATAATATTCCAGTTTTTAGTTTATAGGATAACTTTACTACCATACTAGCTTGCATTTATTGAGGGCTGACTGTGTGTCAGGCAATATGCTAAACGTTGATCTCATATGCATGTATATCTTAGTGCTCATAGTGTAGCAGGAAGAAATTTTAAATATGGAGAATCCAGAGTCCAAAGAGAGTGATTCAGTAAGTGGCCTGGGAATTCACAGTCACAGAAGGCATCTAATGTGCATGTGTTTGAAATGTGCTCAAATGAAAGTCCGTACATGGTTTCAAAGTAAATCCTGAAGGGATTTGACTGACCTTGGGGGAGGTATAAAAGTTCCACGTTTTGTTATACAGTTCTTACTTTAACTTGCCCTTAACCACCCAGCAGAAAAAGTTAACCACGAAGCATAAAACGTAAAGCTAGATTAATATGCTGAGCTGTGAAAGGCTTAAATCAACAGCTTCCAACATTGCCAGTTTTGTTCATAATCCACTGCAATTATGGAACATTGGATTATGTATACAGCTACTTTCTTTTAGTTCAATGAGAACAATTTTTTGTACCAATAATGATTAGAAAAATTATCACATCTACACCCAGTGCTCTGTATAACTACTAGAAGGACAACAATATACATTGTATCAAATACTGGAAATGTACTACTAACATGTTTTGAAACTGTCACATTGTTATTTCTTATTAAATGCAATAAAAAACAAAAAAAAGAAGGAAGTCTGAGCCATGGAGTAAGATAGAATTCTTGGAGAAGTGTTCAGATACAAATCCAGATCTGGAGCCTGGTGCGAAAGGGAGCTACGCCATGGTCTCCTTGCTGCGATGTACGAGGCCAGGTTGGCAACAAGGGATCCTACCCCAAGGCCATGCAGAGATTTTGTGTCTTCTCCCTGGAGCTATAAATGTGCATTTTAAAGAGCGATTTGGTTTTTTTTCTTTTTAAAAAACTCAAGCTTTTCCGTGCTCACTTCCCATTGTGTCGCTCCCTTCCTGTCACCATTTTTTTTGAGCTGGAACAAGGCGTCCTTGGTAGGGAAAGGAAGGGCACAGTCATTAATCTGCATGGGCGCTGAGCGGCCCTGTCATCTCACGACTTCCGAGCTGACAGACAAGGAAATGCTGAGGCAGAGAGACACGCTGGTCCTCACATGTGCTTGAGCTTTGCTTGTGCCTCCCCACTCACATGGCACAGGGAATGCCACACAAGTCAGGCAGATCTTTTAAAATTCTAATTTTTTTTCCCAAATAAACTATGCCAAAATATATGTATGTAATAAGAAGCAAATCTATCCAGATATCTATCTTTTTCTTCTCTCTCTCTCTTTCTTTCTTTCTTTCTTTCTTTCTTTCTTTCTTTCTTTCTTTCTTTCTTTCTTTCTTTCCTTGATATGGGGATTGAACAAAAGGCCTTTACACCAAGCTGTGCACCCAGCCTGTGTTTTATTTGTTGTTCTGAGATAGGGCCTTGCCAAGTGGCTAGGTCGCCCAGACCAGGGTTGAACTTGTGACCCTCCTCACTGAGCCTCCCAAAATTTTACTCACACATTTAATCTTAAGATTATCTTCAAGATTGTTCCCAATCACCAGTGCTTTTCCTTTTATTAGTCAGCTTGTGCCCAGTGAGTCACTACAGGAAATGACTTCACTCCGCGGGGAGTGAGAAAGAAGAAAACCTTTATGAATACTGTACTGCTTTCATCTAACAAGTTCAAAAGTTTTGCTCCTATCAATGAAGAAGTCAACTGATGTCCATGAGTGCATTGTTGGAGAATTTCTTGCCCAGCAAAATAAAGGATGGAAAGGCCATTGTCTTTTGCACAAAGCATCCTTTCTTTCTTATGTGCTATGCATTCACTCACCTTTGCAAGCATCTGGGGCAGAGAAGGGCCTGCGGAGGTCACGATAGAAGCCTGGCTTGCAACGCTGGCAATGTTGACCCTCTGTGTTGTGCTGACAGTTGTTACAGACACCACCGCTGCGGTTCCCCGACGCTATCCATGCATTAATGTCGAAGTGACAGGTGTCTGCGTGCCCATTGCACTTGCAAGCTGGAAGAGAGGCGCACAGGAGGAACACATGTAATTAAAAATAGGTGCCTGCAATCTCAGCACTTGGAAGGTTGAGGCAGGAGAATCACCACAAGTTCAAGGCCAACCTGGGCTCCATAGTGAGCTCAAGGACACCCTGACCTACATAGTGAGATCCTGTTTTAAAAAAATACATACATGTATGGCAACAAGCCCTCATAGTCTAGTAGCTAAAATAGGGTATGTTGACTATCAATTATTTTATTTAAAGTTTTTGGAATAGTGTGAGATTCAAAAATAAAAATATGAAAAGGTGTGCTCCGAGGGCTCTCGCTTTCCCCCTATTGTCCTTTGCAATAAGTCACTACATTTTTCAAAGCTTATCTGTCCTCTTTCATCAGAGATCATGAATTTTAAAAAGTGTTAGGACGGTGTTATGATTTGTGTATAGGTGTCCCCCAAAGCCTCATGCAGTCATGGGGCAGCTCCTGGAATTCATAATTGATTATTGTGGAAATGGGTGCTGCCTCTCCCCTGCAGTGGGTGATTTGTATTTCAGTATAAGGTAAGAAGAGAAGTTAGCTGTTTGAGGAGCTGCTAGCTCTCTCCCAGTGCTCTTGCTCTTAGCTGCCACCATGAAAGGTTGCCCTCTGCCATGTGCCAGTCTGCTTTGGAGCCAGCTGCATATGGACCGAAGCCTCCAGTAACTGTGAGCTAAATAAACCTTTCCTTCCCTCATTTCGAGTGTTGGGTGTTTGTCCCAGCAACAAGAGAAGTGTAAGACAGATGGGTATGAAAGTCAACAAAGTATAGATTTGTCTCTTGAGGCAGAGCTATTATTGCCAATTGGGCTTGGCATTTATGTTGGGAAGACACTTCAGAGTTCTTCAGTTTATTTTTTCTCTTCTGTTCCTGCTATTTCCCGGGGGGCATCTCCTCAAGTCTCCTGCCTTTGATAAGAAAAGCCTTGGCTGTCAGACATTATTGGAAAATGCCATTTCATATTATGGGTCCGAGCCTGTATTCACACTCATGCATGAACCTGGAAGGGAACTTCCGGTGGACAGGGCATAGGGTCTTGGCCCGAAGACCAATTTGTCCCTTTGAAGTACTGTGCCTGGCTGCTACCTTTTTCCATGACCATGGGGCAATCTGCTCTGCACGCCTTGGTGCTCTGGAAAGAGGCCTGTGGTGGGTTTTAGGTACCAATTTCTCAACAGCCTTTCTAAGATCCTCAACCAAGGCTGTCAAGGGACACATCGTTGGGTCTTATGTGGGCTTAGATATGTAGTGGGTTTCAGTGGAAAGGACCCGAATGGCTCTCAAGGAATTTAGGAGAAATTCTATAATTCTTTCGATGACTGATTTAAAATAAGAATCCAGACTCTTTTGTCAAAGTCAACTGTGTTTGAAAATATTTGTGCTATTGTTTTCTATTGTTTGCTTGATGTGTTGTGATATTTTGATCCGATTCCTATCTCTAAGAAGCATATTATAAGATAATGAAGATTTATGCTTAGAGGAAATCCTTTACATTTCCTAGAAACAAAACGAATCAATAATGACTCCTTCGGCACAGGAAGCGACTTCTCAGAACACTCCTCACCATGCTTGCCTTTAACTCTTTGAAAAATAGAGGTTTTTTGAGTTTAAGCATTTTAATGGGCAGGCACGATTCTGTGAACCCAGAATTACAGAGATCAAATTGGTTCCTGCTCCCATATTCTGCCTCTCCTGCCTAATCTTCCATCTCGCACCCGAAGTTAGTTCTGGTCAAGCAATCTCACTGTTGACTTACTGATTTAATTTCAAATCTGATCTGCATTGTGAGTATCATAAATTTTTCAAGCACTAGGATGGAATGGAAATAAATATCTAATTGGGAGACAGAAACTTTGGGGTCAAGCCTTCTTTCCTTTACTAACTCTGGCAAGACACTTAATCTTATTGATCCCCAGTTTCCTAAAATAGGATTAACACCATCTGCTTTATTGGCTGTTTTGAGAACTCAACTCAAAATAGCTATTTTCATGAGTATAGCTCCGTGACTGTCCACTGTAATCCTCCATTGCTCTTGGGTCTGCTCCTGCGTGCATTAGGTCAGCTGCCCAAGTTGGGTGCTTTGAGCTGCCAAGTGTCCAGGCAAACAAACAGGCTGCACAATCTGGGCAACTCCTATTGGCAGCCTTGCTGACGTCGCTGTTTCTGTCCAGCCTTTGAAGTACACCCGGCCGTGCGTGTAGCTCTAGGTGTCTGTCACCTGCCGCTTCTTTGGGTTCTGGAGTCCACAGGGGAGGAGCCCACAGAGAGCTTGCTACTTACTCCGGCACTCCCTAGGCATCCCGGTTCTGCCGTCAGCCACCTCCCAGGGCCGGTCATTGTACAGTGGTGCACAGCGCTCGCAGTGGCTGCCCGCCGTGTTGTGCTTGCACATACACTTCCCGTGGACCTGCAAGCCACAGAGAGGAACGGTGAGCACACACCAGTGGGGAGCACTTTCTCCTCACAGTCGCGGTGTGTCAGCCGACTTAGCTGCCGACCTACATTTTCTTCTCTGCAGACATCAGCTAGCAAGAATAGAGATCCCAGCACTGAGGAGATAGCTCAGTAAAATAAGCACTAGCCTGGCAAGCAGAAGGTCCTGAGTTCAATCACTGGTTCTTACAAAAACAATACCTTTCACTGTAGGGACCTTAGAAAGCCATAATATCAAAGAGCAAGATCTAGTCTCTGTGCTTGGAGTATGTAATTCTAGGACTTAAAAATGCAGTCATAGTTAAGACTTTTTCTCATAAAATATATTGAGATTTTCTATTTCATTAATTATTCTTGTATAATACATATCGAAGGCTCTCTTATGATTACTATTCATTTCATCAATCGCTTGTTTTATTGTTAAGTTGGCTTCTAAATAGTTTCATATATTATGTTCAATGTTATAATCAGTTTTTTTATGCATTTAGTACAGGGTCTACAGAATCTCACTATACTAACTGGACTCCTAGTGATCCTCCTGTTTTCAGCCTCCCATGTGCTGGGATTACAGGTGTGCACCACCACGCCCAGTCTCAGTCACTTTCCCAGCGTGCCCCAGGGGTGGGGCTGGCACTGCATGCCAGGGATCTAACCTGGTTCCTGCACCTGCTTAAGTAGGTGCTTTAGCCTGATGATGAATATTCTTATACTATATATTTTATTTTCTTTGTGTGTGTTCTCTAGAGGTAAAATAGAAAGATCAAAATATATATACCATTAAGGCCTTGAATATACTTTGTCATAATAACTGGGCCTTTTCTTTTGATTCCACAATTGAATACCTGAGGGTTTAGTTTACAAAAAGAATATATTAGTAGAATTATCAGGGATTTGAGTATTACATTTTTTGTATTGTTTCACTGATAGTTTATAAAAGCTAATAGTTTGGATCGTGTGTTCTCCTAGCATTATGAATTACCATGAATTTCAGTACCAAGATGCATTCACTGACACTGACACCATCCCAATAAATGTGAAAGCTTTGCAGAGCAACTCAGAGTGGGATTTGTCACTGTAGAGCCGTGAGACTTTTCTATGGGGCCCTGATAAAGGAAACAAATTAGTATAAATCAATTAGCATAAATTAGCATAAAGGTGACAAGTTATAATAACCAGTTCACAGATATTTAATGAACATCTGAGAGGGCTGATCAATGTGCAGACTATATCTGGCACACAGGGTATTACCTGTGTTTAAGAAGGACATAGCGTAGTTAGATAAAAGGGATTTATGTAAGGAAGAAAAATAACAGACCAGATAAATAAATGCCTAAGAAAATGACACTGGCATTCTCAAGAGGTGGATATCACCATGGTTAGCGCCTGGGGATCGAGGCTGTGAGCCAGTCCTTGACTAGTGAGCAGCATTTACAGACGGGCAGAAGCTTTCCAGAGAGAGGAAGCCAAGTGAACCAAGGTAGGAGGAGACCGTGAGCCAAGTTTATTTCAATGCATCTAAAATACTTTCCAACAAAAGAGAAGCTACTAAAGATGACATGGACTTAGAGTGGCCAAATCGAAAAGAGTCCCTAGAGTCAAATTCTACAGAAATACCTTGATGGATTACCGCTTGCCCCAGGACAACACTTGGGTGAGTTGTCATGGCAACGAAGATCCATGCCTTTGAATACTTCCCAAGCATGTGCATCTCTCATTCCAGGGGAAGCGGCACTCTGGGAATGGCACATGCATTGTTCAAGTGAAGTTTATAACTGCCGTGGATGTTATGTTCACATACTGTTCAAATGAAGAAATTATACACAGGGTTTAGAGGCTGTTTGTGAGTGGGCCACCTGATGCCTAAGAACTATAAACTGGAAAATGTTACCAGTAACCTTTTGGCTGCCATCTTGCTAGATTTCATTTCAGTGTATTGTAATGGAATAGGCTCATACTTAATGAAAAGAAGAGCAGTTTTTTTAATTTCCAGGAATCAGAGAAGATATAGATTTTTTTAAAGAGGGAGTAGGATTTGATCATTGGAGTGGGTTGATGTTGCAAAAATCTTTGTCAAACTTCTTTACTGAAATTCAACTATAGGCTCAATGTATTAATTTCATGGAGTGCCCAAGTATGTGTTGAGCTATAATAATCTATCTTCTTGGGTCCTTCCTTTATGACTACCTCTGATATAAACTGTTTATCTGTGGAAATTCTATAGAATTATGAAAGTGCATTACACACCTCCACTCATACATCTAGGTAGGTTTTAAAGATAGATCAGAGAGGTGTAGAAATTCATGTCCATCTGCTCTACAAAAGTGAGGTGTTTTCATTCTAGCTCCTAGATATTTGATTCTCCCCAGTGTGTCTTTGTATATAAACTATATCAAGTAGAAACACCTCAGTCCTACTGCTTTTATTAAAATTTTCAAGTCAGTATTTTCTCTCATTAAAAAAATAGAAATCCATAACAAATAACTCCTGCATGGTATACTTCTTTAAAACTCTCATTAAAAACAGATGATTCTTCAATTTACTTGTGGTACTAGAGGCTGATTTCAAACACAATGGAGGCTTTGGAAAAAAATGGTTGAAGGAAAAACGTCTCAAGGCTGAAGAGTTTAGTAAACTACAGGCACACTTAGCTGACAGAAGTGGCAGAATGGAGAATAGAAAGAACAGCAGTTTTGTGATTGTCTCAATTCCACATGTCAAAAACAAAAACACAGCAAAAGGTACATACAAAGTATGAAGAAGTACTTTGACAGAATGAAGGTCATGGTTTGTAGAATACTAAACCTTCTCCACCACTTTTGTTCAAGGAACTCTATGGTGGACTGGCCAAGGAAAGCAGGAAGGGGAACGTTAAGGAGTGAAAGCAACTGTGACAGCGAACAAGGTGCTAACCGTATGAACTAGGTGTAGCCCCGGAGTCTTGAAGTAGATACAAGATTTTCTTCACAGAGTAAAGACAAAGAGATAAGAACCCCAAAGGAAAGTTCAAGGAACACTGGCAAGGAAGGTCAGTCCAGGTCATGAATGTACTAAACATTAAAGTGGTGGAAACTGAACCTGAAGATCCACCGAGATTTCTGAGTATGGAAGTGGTTGAAAGGTGTACTAAATGCATTTTCTATTCTTCACTTGAAAGAAAAATCCTTTCTGCTTCCCTTCTTTCTTTGCCTGTTATAGTTTTTTTTTCTTCCCATTTCTTTGTTTCTCTTCCACATCTCAATCTGTCCCTCAGCAATGCCTTCCTAACACACCCACATATGTTTTCTGATAACATTCAGAATCGTCGAAAGTTAATGACTGTTTACTGCTCTTTTGTTTCCTTTCTTCTTTTTAGCAAGCATTTATCAATGTTTGGGAGTGGAACTAGATTTACTTAGAGGATCTGAACCATCATTAGAGGTTCAGTTGACCAGGTTTGTTCCAAGGCTAACCTATAACTTACCCAAGCCATAGATTTATTCTGCCTCACTAATCCCAGGTCTTGGGAGGTCACAGACATGTCAGTCAGCCTCTTCAAATATTCACATGTACCACAAGATAATGTCAGATAGGTCAGCTCCTTCTGGAATAAGGACTTCAGAGCCTTCCCTGGATCCCACAAACCAAGGATTGGGATGAACCCCCAGGGTCTGGAAGATGCTAGCCAGCAAATTTTTCTGTGCACAGAAACTCAGGGAGCTGTCATTTTGAGAATTACCTAAAATAGCTATAAATCATTACCTAGGCAGTTTGAAACAAGAAGTCCTTCCTCAGCATTACAACTGTTGCTGTTCAAGCTTGAAAGATCACCCACTATTTGATGCTCGTGAAAAATGTGCAAGAAAACTAGGTCTTCATTGAAAAAAAAAGGAAACTTTAGTAACAAGTTAAACACGGCTTTTGTTTGGTACACAACTAGGAACTAGGTAAAGAGCAGGAAAATAGGGTTGTTCTCACTTTTGTTACAAGTATTATATATTAAAGCCAAGTAGGTATGAAAGAGAATATAATTTCTTTATATTTGAAACTATAGATACAGGAATGTAAGTGGGGACAAAACTAGGAAATCATCATCTTTCAGATACATTGTTGGAAGGCATATAGCTCTTGCTAGAAAAGGTTTTTTTAAAAAAATTGTATTACACAGCTGAATTGGCCCTAGCCGGAGGAGGAGGTGGTCAAAACTGGTCACTTACTATATCAGGCATACGGGATAGGAAGCATATATCAAAATGTTGTAAGATATTTAAATATGAGTTGGAAGGTGGCATTACACAACTCTTTAGGGTCTTTTTAGTCTATGACTTAAAGCCTACTTCTCTGTCTGATAGATACTGGGAGGCAGTAGGTGATTACCCATAACCCTTTCTGAGCTGCTAGAGCAGACTTAAAAAGCAGACAGCTGGGTTATCTTTCTACCTTGTCAATGCGGAACATTTCCAGAATCATCAGAAATCACACAAGAGAGAACCTCAAGAATAGTTTTTTCTTGCCAAGAGTGGTGGCACACACCTGTTATCCCAGCACTCAGGGGGCTGAGGAAGGAGGATCATTGGGCATTTGAGGCCAGCCAGCCTGGGCTCCACAGTGAGCTTAAGCTCAATCTGAACTATAAGGCCCAAAAAGTTAAAAAAAAAAAAAAAAAGAGGATTGTTTCTTTTTTCTTACCCAAGAGGCATAAATTAAGAAGCAAATAAACATGAGCAGTCTCTGTAGATGGGTTTTTGTCTATCCAGATATTGGCTATAATTAAACTTAAATAAATTCTCCTTATTTTGCTTTCCTTCTCTACTTGTTTCTCATCGCTTGCGGTTGGCATAAACTTAGGCTAAATATTATTCTGGTTCCTCCTCCAAACAAAGATGTACTTTGTCATCCAGAGACAACCTTCTCCACCAGTGTTCACAATAATGGAATTCCAAAGCAAGACATCAAGAGGGTTAATGTTTTGGAGGAGTCACATTAACTCAATTCTCTGAGGAATGTCTGATAAAATGTTGCTTGCTGAGAATGAAGGGAGCGACGCTCTGACTCTCGGTGTTCAGGTCCTATTGAGAATGATAACAAGAGTTTGTGAAGGAGTCGATTTGTTTTATAGCTTGTATTCAGAAATTCTTGAATTTCATAAATTAGTCATTTCCTTGTGCCATGGTGCCATTGTTGTTTATATATACATAGGTGACTTTATTTTCATGACCCTACACATTTGAATTCTAATGGAAAATGAATGTTCTCTCATCCCATCACCAAAACTTGAAAAATGTGAAAAGAAGATACGAACAGCGCTTCGTTCAGGAGCCGGAGGAAAATGCCCACTGAGCGGCCGCTGCAGCAATTCATAACCCTCTATTTAGCTACAGCAAACGATTTAGAAAGTGGCACAATGGCGCACTGCAATTTAAGACCAAATGTAAAGGCAAAACTGATTAATTTCTAAAGAGATAGTATGTCCCTTTTAGAGAAAAGGATTAACTTTTAAAAGAATGAACTTCTTATGCATGAAATGAGATAAATTCTAATAACAGCCTGGCCTGTTAGAACCTGCTCTTCCTCTGCAGGACAAAACCACTCACAACAATCCTACAGCGCAACCTTTGAATAGGAGGCATTGTGAGGAGCATGCCTTTTCATTAATGAGGAAAACATGCCTTTTCCCCATTCAAGGTTGCATGTTTTAATTTAACAGAAGAAATAGCAGTTCTGTGATGAAGACGAAGCACAATAATTGAGTTTGATGAAAAAGGGGGCTCGAAGCGCACGGTCAGAATGGGGCAGAAGGGGTGAAGGCCAAGTGTTCCACATCCTCGCCCAATAATACAGAGAGCAAGGATGCAAGCGCAGCTGAAAAGCTCGGTGGTTTATTCTTTAGTCTCTGTTTGAATGCTGGAGAGAACGGCTCTTATCAGAAAGGATGGACAATAAAATAAAGATAAGAATAGGGCAAGGGCGAATTTGATTACAGAACGAAAACTGGCCGTTGTGAAGCTGCTCCACCCCGCTCGCTGGCTGCGAGTCTGAGATTCTTCCTGTAGAGATTCATTCCTTTAGTTCTTACGGTGTCACAGGTTCAGGGGCTGCCTACAAAAATGCACGGCACCCTCCTGCAGGAGCAAATCCCTAAAGTATTAGCAAAATTCCAGGTCGGCAGGTAGGATAACCAGCGGCTCTCAGTGTTACACTTGGACTGTGGTTGTTTTCAGAGAAAGGGATTTATTGGTGGAGGGGAAGGAAATATTTTAGGGGAAGAGAGAAAATCCAGAGATAAGTTGTGCCTCCCTGACTAATTTGCTATGTCCTTGCTCTGATGGACAAATCAGGAAAAAAGCACCAGTGGAGCCAATGCCAATTTTATGAAAAAACTGTTAAGCGTTTATGCTCTGTATAAAGATCAAATACATATCTGCCTATCTTTCCTAGATTTTAAACCCTTGCAGGAAACAAGCTGCATTTAATTTCTTTTAATTTCCCCAAATTGGCTTATAATAGGTTTTCAATAAATGCGTGTGTGTGTGTGTGTGTGTGTGTGTGTGTGTGTTTCCTTCAGCGGATATATATTTAATGGGGCACTGAGAATTTAAGTTACTGAGTTTGGTCTTTCTTCTATAAACTTTTTAAAAAAATGTATTTAGTAGGGGTCTATAGAGTCTCACTAGACAGATCAGACTCACAATGTTCTTCCTATCTTCAGTCTCCCAAGCGCTGGGATTACAAGTGTGTGCCACCACACCCAATCTCAATTGCAGTGGGAATGAGATCCTCCCAATTGTCACTTTCAGCTTTATCCAGGTGCTTCCTGTATATGATACATGCGCCTCCTCACAGGCCCCATATCATGAGTTTGTCCAGGAGGTATGATAAGTAATAGCAACAGTAGCGGTAGTTACTCTGGTACAGCATTTATGAAACACCAGGCACCGTTCGGGGGCATGATGTAAATATTAGCCCATTGGATTTACACAAAAATGCACGAAGGCTATTATTGCTCATTTTTGCAAATGAGTAAAACAGCTCCCAACACATAATAAAGTAACTTCCCCAAAGTCAGGAGTGGAGCTACTCGAACTCTAGCAGTCTGATTCTAGAGCCCTTGGGTTAACCACTAAGTCACTGTACTTTTCATAAGCCCCTGGAGAGTAGATTTTTGAGGGCCCTGCTTTGACCAAGTCTCTTCAGGGAAACACTGAAATGAAACTGGTGTACCCCAGGAAGATGACCCCCAATTTCCCATAGCTGGCGTGAATATATTCAACTCACATCAGAGTACAGAATGTTTTTAGGTTGTCATTGGATTGACACGAAACATTTCAAGCTGTGCACTGCAAGTTCGAATGCCTCCTAGGGACTTTCTAGGCCAATGGTCACATGAACAAGTCCTTGTGAGAAATGGCATTGAAAAAATTTGCAAGCAGAGATGACAGCAAGAAGGTAAATGGGGTCTAGCTGAAGATTTCCTCTCTGTGGCTAGAACCTCCCATATGTTACTTACTGTCCCTATCGGATAGGATTGGGAGGGACTGCAGTAACATGGAGTTTCAGTCAGTAGCTCACCAGTACAGTACCATGGTGAGCTTCAGTCAGTTTCAGTCAGTTTTCCTCTTGGTTGTGGAGAATCCTAAGTGAGATCAACATGGTCAGGATGTAGCTAGGAGGCCTCCATAGAATCAGAGGACAGACTGGGCCCCTAACCTGTTACTCATCAAAAGCATAACTTGTGTTTTCTCTTAAGGCAGTCAGGAACTTAAAAGTTGTTTATTTTAAAAGCCATGGCTTTTCACTGGGGCCTACAAATGCCCAGTAGGCGAGTAGGACAAAGTTGACCTCCATTCTGCGAAAGGTGGGGCCAGATCCCTCTCAGCTTTGCGTAGGGGCGTGTCAGTCATTTGGGGGAAAGTCTGTCTCTTTTCTGTGAATCTACCCAGCCCATCTCACTGTTTTCAAGACTGAGAACACCCACGCCCAGAAGCCCCCATTCCCTAAACCTATGGTCACCTTGGATGCCAGCAGGGCCTCACATGACTGGGATTGTGATGCCCATAAGGCCTTCTCCCATGGGCACCAAATTACCCCTCGAGTCCCTAGGACTCCATCTGAACCACAAAACCAGAACTGAGATAGTGGTCGTGTGGACGCTGGCCCACCTGAGCTGACCCTGGAAAGCCAGCTTTTGTGGCCAGGCCAGTCTGACCCCGTATCTGAGTGCGCTCCTTGCCTATGTACTAGCTGGAGTCTTTTC
>PVKN010011196.1:0-22018 GCA_004027915.1 Capromys pilorides | reverse complement strand
TCTTAAGATTTTGTTCTACATTCCTAGAGTCCCATACTAGGATTTTGTTGGGTGCTTCTGTATAGTCATTGTCATTTAGTAAATGTTATTTTCATCTTTCCTTATAGTATTACAGTTAGTCCTCAACTTAGAAATGAGTCCCACTTGAGGAGAGCCTTCATAAGCTGGATCTATTCCTACCCTAACAGAGTAAGACTCAGTAAACTTGTGAAAGTTTGCAACTTGAATGTTCATAAGTGGGTACTTCCTGTGAACATCTAATTATGTGCAGAACTCCAAAACAAAATACCAGAAGTCTTGCTAGTGTACATAACAAAAGAACAACTCTTATTTCAAAACAATCCCTGGAGGTCATACACTGACAGCGCTTCCTAGCTGTGTGAGCCACTTGTACACTGCTGGGGTGCAGTGCCCAGCGACGGCAGTTTACAGGAGTTTGTTCGGCTCGTGGTTTCAGAGGACTCAGGTCGTGGTTGGCTGGCTTTAGAGTGGAAGTGACCCTGTGAGGACAGCTCCTCGGCCCACTGCAGCCCAGAAGCTGAGAGAGGGAGGAGATGGGGCCGCGGGTGGGAGCACTGTTCTAGTTCATACCCTGGCTCCCAACAGCAGATTCAGCGAACTCCTCAGTGGATTCACCTGATAAATACAGTACCCGGTAATCCCGTCTCGTTCCAGAAGCCCGCTCTGAATACATGAGCCTTGGGTGGTACATTTTAGATCTGAACTCTAAGAGAAAGGCTAAAAGCTTACAGACATGTTCAGAAAATTGTCTCCATGGCCGTATTTTTAAGATTGCATAGGGTTAGGGATTTTGAGTTCTCACCCCTTTTATTGGGTTTTCTCTTGAGTTCTTATTAAGATAAAAGTTTATTTTGCTTAGTGGAGGGAAGCAGAAGGCGGGTGTAGGTGGGAAGTGACCCAGTCACGATGTACAAGCATTCCTGACCAGGCAGGCTAGAGCACACCCGGACACCAGCAGAGTATAACCTGCTTTGCTCTCTTCTCCAGGTTTCTCCTCATTGTGGAAGGAACTGAATGATGTAACCAGGTGTACAGGAAGCTCCACAAGGGCTCTTGGACCCCATCTCATTTCAGAGCCACTTTTCAAGCCACTTGAAGAAAAAAAAAAAAAATGATGTGACAGATCCTGCCAAAAAAGATTTTTCTGAAACATACAGCTTCTGTGAAGAAAGTGGCCCTTTTCTTCTTTTGTAGAGTAAGACATTCCAAAATTTCAAAATGCCAGCCAAGACCCCAATCTATCTGAAAGCTGCTAACAACAAAAAAGGAAAGAAATTTAAACTGAGGGACATTTTGTCTCCTGATATGATCAGTCCACCCCTTGGGGACTTTCGCCACACCATTCACATCGGCAAAGAGGGCCAGCACGATGTCTTTGGAGATATATCCTTCCTCCAAGGAAACTATGAGTTACTGCCCGGAAACCAGGAGAAAGCCCACCTGGGCCAGTTCCCTGGGCATAACGAGTTCTTTCGAGCCAACAGCACATCAGATTCCATGTTCATAGAAACACCCTCCCCAGTGCTCAAAAATGCCATCTCCCTCCCCACCATTGGAGGTTCCCAAGCCCTCATGTTGCCCTTACTGTCACCGGTGACGTTTAATTCCAAACAGGAGTCCTTTGGGCCGCCAAAGCTGCCTAGGCTCAGCTGTGAGCCTGTCATGGAGGAAAAAGCTCAGGAGAAAAGCACCCTCTTGGGAAACGGGACCATCTGCCAGGGCGACACCTCGTGGGGCTCCAGCGGCTCAGCCTCGCATTCCAGCCAGGGCAGGGACAGCCACTCCTCCAGTTTGTCTGAACAGTACGCCGACTGGCCGGCCGAGGACATGTTTGACCATCCTACCCCGTGTGAGCTCGGGAAAGGAAAGACTACGTCTGAGGAGTCCCTCTCTGACCTGACTGGTTCTCTCCTCTCCCTGCAGCTGGATCTGGGGCCTTCACTTTTGGATGAGGTGCTGAATGTCATGGAGAAAAATAAGTAACAGGATGCTCTTTTTCCTTTGGGGCAAAAGGTACCAAAAGAAAGAAAGGAAAAAAAAGTCAACTAACCACAGTTGAAGAAAAGAGCTTCCCTGGTTGTGTGTGTTTTTTTTTTTTTTTTTTTGCAATCCTATGTTGCATTTGCTAAAATAATATTCCTGTTCCTACAAAATATTTTTTTAACTGTTTGCAAAAGTAATTTAGAAAAAAACAACAAAAGAAAACCCCAAAAAAACAAAAATCCTATCCTGGCCAAAAGAGAAAGCGAGTCAAGAGCCCATTTTCGTCAGGCTCTACTGATGTTCAACTCACATTTTCTTGTTTGCAGACGTGTAAAAAATCCAGCCTGGCAGGGCTGGCACTGGCCAGGAAGGGCTAGCTGGGTGCTGCTAAGGAACTTGACAGCACTCTGACATTTTTCTGA
Organism: Capromys pilorides; assembly: GCA_004027915.1. Lineage (NCBI taxonomy): Eukaryota > Metazoa > Chordata > Mammalia > Rodentia > Capromyidae > Capromys > Capromys pilorides. The sequence continues at coordinate 19,592 of PVKN010011196.1, read as the reverse complement.
GCACGAGAAAGTCAAAATGTATGTAACACCTAAGCCTTTTTTCTAGACTCTTCTGTATATTAGATGGTTTGAGCTCCCCATCACGAGTTCTCCAGTGTTAAAACTTTTCCATGTTTTCACATTTGAGCAACTTTAATGGGTTTGGGGGATTTCCATGTAGTTCTTATGTATCTCTTATATATTATACTGTATCTATATTGCAAAATTTTGACTGTCAGCTCCATGTTGGTAAGACACAAACAAGGTATTACTGTAACTAAGTTATTTTTAAAGTTAAAATATATTTTTATGTGCCTTTGGCTTTTTATTGCAGAGTCTACATTTTATAGGTAACACATCAAATGTCATTTGACTTGTTTCTTTAGCAGTTCCGTTGTAAACTATGGATGTGTGTGTTTGGAAAGGTGTATTCATCCTTAGCTTTTTTGCTTCTTATTTTTTTCTTCATCATCTATTATACTTCCAACAGCAGTCAGCAATGGATTGATAAGTAAAAAGGCACAGGTTACTCATAATGTTTCTACAGAGACTGTGGGCTACACCATGTAATGTTATTTTGGAAATATGAGTATTTTAGTACAGTAAATTTTGCATTACTTAGGTACTTCATACAACACAATAAAGAGTAAATGTTAAAAGAGAACTTGCTCATTTATAGTAATAAACAAGAACATAAGAAAATAAGATTTCTTCATGACTGCCTAGAAAAACTGCTTCTCTACAAAGTGCCTCTCTTCACCTGTTAAAATAAGGTAAGAAATGATTTCAATCCATCCTTTTACTTACTCTCTGAAGGTTTGATATGCTAAAAACAGTAGCCCTCAATGTGAGAGGAAATCAATGTATGTGACGTATTTCTTTCTTTTTTTTAACTATGAACTTCTGAAGGCTCATGTCTGTGCATCTACAGACATCTACGGCATCTACAGCTACCCTGCAGGCTGGGTTTTCTGTGCATGCAGCTGGTTTGTATAGGATGAGACGACTGCAGTTACAAAGAGAGCAATAGAAATTGCTTCCCTGCACTGCAAGAGCTCGAGGTCCCCAAGGGTGTTGGTCTAGAAAACAGGAACAGGAAATGTACACACAGACTCCTGCCTTTTTGTGAGTCACCCTCTCTCCCTCAGTGAAAACACCTGCGCCTAATGCTGGTAGCTCTTTGTCTCAGACCTCTCTTTTCCCGAGCTATATCCTAAAATGATGTCTCCCTGCCACCTCAGTGATGGCTCTTTCCCGGACGTGACGTTCTTGCCCTTCTCTTCTCTGATCATCTGCGGTGACTAACCAGGTTGAAGGGGAAGTGGGCTCCCCTGCCGCACTGTGCATCCTTTGCTTTACAGTTGTGTGTCTTCCCCACCCCACTTGCCAGTTTTCCTTTTCTGTTGTGTCACATCCTGCTCACAGTTCCTGAGACTTCCCAGCCTCTTCTTAGTCTTGACAGTGAGGCTGAATCCAGTGAGCTCATAATTTGTAGCCAGTGTTAGTCAAGTTCCACATGTTCCCCCTCTTAGTCACGAATTGCAGCCAGCCTCTTATTAGATTCATCTGTTACATGACTTCAGGGAAAACATCAATTAGGTAAGAAGGTATGTAAGTTGTTTTCTCTGCTCTAGAAACAATGGGGAACAGCTCTGCCACAACTGGATTTTGACAGTCTCAGTCACTGTTGGTCGGGCATGTTTTTAACCATATTACTCTTACTCCTAAGCCCATGCACATACATTTGCAACTTGTGGGTGTAACTGAGATAGCAATAAGTATGTCCCCTTTAAAAAGGGAGAAGAGACTGGGTGTGGTGGCGCGTGCCTGTGATCTCAGCTCTTGGGAGGCTATAAACAGGCGGATCAGTATGAGTCCGCTCTAGGAGTGAGACCCTCAACACCCTGTAGACCCTCCCCTAAAAAATACAGAAATAAAAAGAGGGGGGAAAGCCACTATGGCTTATATCTTTGTGTGTGTGTGTGTGTGTGTGTGTGTGTGTGTGTGTGTGTGTGTTGTTTTTTTATGTACTTAGTACAGGGTCTCACTACACAGATCAGACTCATAGTGATCCTCCTGTTTTCAGCCTTCCAAGTGCAGGGATTTTAAGCGCACACCACCAAGCCCTGTCTTAGTCTCTGGCTCAGCACACACCAGGGGCGGAGCTGGCACAACAAGCCCAGGAACAAACCTCAGTCCTAAGCAGGCTCTTTAGTCCATTGAGCTATCTGGCCAGCACTTTTATTCTGTTTTGTGAGACAGAGTCTCGCTGCATAGCCTGTGCTGCCTTGGAACAATTTTGGTAGCACAAGCTGTCTTAAAATCACAGCCTTCCCAATTTCTGAGATTTTTTAGGTATATGTATAAAGTATATCTATGATACCTGGTGATGAATCATTTTATTGTCAGCTCTCCTTTCCAGGAATTTTCTGGCCTGCCAATAGGAAATGTAGACTCATACCTCCTGAGAGCTGGTTGGCTGTTCCCAAACTCCAAGCAGCTTCCTGTTTATTCATTTGCATAAAGATAAACAAGTTCAAGATGCATTTTACTTGCAAACTGACAGAATGGCAATTGCTGTGATCCAGCAACCAGAAAGAGATCGTGCAGTTTGCATAAGCAGAGACCTTCTTGGTAAGCCCGCAAAGATGCTTTTTTTTAAAAACTTTATTTATTTATGTTATGGCCGGCTCAGCCTGCCCTGAGGGTGGGGCTGGCACAGCATGTGGTGCCATCCTAGTGGTTGCCTAAACTTGCCTAAGCAGGCGCTTTAGACCACTGAGCTATCTCACTGGCCCCAGCCAGGGAAGATTCTTGTGAGTGAACTTTTCCCTGGGTAATAAGCCTAACAAAAGACAAGCTGTATTATTTCAACCTAATTATCTGCTCAAAAAGATCAAAATGCCTTGAATCCGTAGCTCTTCACAAATAGGAAATCATTAATTATCACATTTCCGTGAGCCAACATCATTGTCAACAAAGCACACAAAAGACTAAACCAGCTGAATAGGAGAACCCAGGTCTTCAGCATTTCAGTCCCGTCCTTTTTAATCTGAAAGCTTCTTACAGATAAAGTCATGGAATTGGTGAAACCTATGAGTAGTGAATTAAAATAGATTAATATACATATTAGGTGATGGTTCTAATCTTAATATAGATCCTGTAAGATTAAGTCTTTACATGGTGAAATATGCAAACAATGAACAAGTCAGTATAAGGTTTTTCTAGGAAGAGTTTCTCCTTTGGAAATTATATTAGGATTCTAGTCCCAGATAAAATTCTCCAATTTTAGGATTAATCCCTCTGCTTATGGATAACTTTGTCATTAAGCCGTATAGATAAAATGTGGCTCTGTGTCCCTACCTATACTCTCAAACCCAATCCAGCAAAAATAAGAGAAAATTTCAAATGGCAGATAAGCTCCCATTGGGTCAGATGAGTAGCTTCAAGATTATTTGGCTACATGAGATTCAAGGAAGCATAATATTCAAAACTAAATAAATTACTTTCTGGTCATGGCAGTACATTTATTTTCCAAAGAAATGTATGGATTTAACACACTTGTTTCATCAGACTTTATCTGCAACATCTCACACTTTATTCCGATCATGCACTATTTCATTCAGCGGGCTTTCAGCTGAGAATGCTTAATTTTCACCTTATTCTTAGAGCAGATAAGTCTAAATGTTTCCTGGATGAGTTGTCAGGGAATTGGTATTCTGTGCTAAATGCTACATCATGTAAAGGAGTGGGAGCCATACTTACTTTATGAAGTGATGGATAACAGTGAAATCTGTTTCACAACTACTGTGCTGCATTTCATTATCTTCCATTTTTACTTTAAGAAATTCAATAGTGATGTGACTTCCATGGGCTTCCAAGGGAAGCCAATAATATTTATCCTTTGAAGGTCTGCCAAATTTTCTTCATGGAAAGCAGATTGACACAAACAATAGATAAAAACATCTGCCCAAATCAAAGCCAGTGTGCAGAATGGAATTAATACTCCAGAGACTGCTGACACAGATGTCTGCTGTATATCAAAATTAGCAAAGCTGAGTGAGTGAACTGGAGATTATACTTACGATAAAATCATTATTGGAGTGTATCAAGCATGAACGCAATTCATTGCTGTAAAGATCATTTAGAAAAAAGAGCTTTGAGTTCTAGAGAGGGAGCTATCAGAGACAATTTGAGGGAAGAGAAGATCCAGAATGGGGACCTCGGGTGACTGGTAAGACCATTTAGGAAAGGGAGCGTTCTGGAGAAGAGCATGGGCAAAGACGAAGAAAAAGACATGGTGAGTTTCTGTTAACAGGGTCTCTACTCAAAACAGCCCACCAGCCTAGGAACAAGGATTCGAATTTTAAAAAATGCTCACGTCCTCCAAGCCCAACAGATTGGATTCTCTCTTAAAAAATTCATCAGTAAATCTGAACTGCATAGTGAGACCCTGTCTCCAAAAGGCAAAAAATAAATAAATAAATAAATAAATAAAAATTCTTCAGTGGAAGAGGATAAGACTGAAATCTGACTGCTGAACAGGCAGGTGATTCCCAGAGTTAAATGTTGATATAAAATTAGACTTCCTATCTTGGAAAAGTTCGTAGGCAGCCTTCAGTGCCTGTTCTGTGACCTGTTCTTATGAGGTGGCCATGAAGTGATATTCAAGGAAAGTTACTTTTTTCTTTATTAGTTTATAAGATTATTAGTATAAAATACACTCCTTGTGTGAGTTGGGACATGTACATGATACATTTTTTAACTCCATCCCTTTCTCTTCCTCCTCCTCCACCCATCTCTTCATCCCCTGCCTTTTTTTTTCTCCTGCATGTCTGCCATCGACACATTCCTTGTGTGGAGTTGGGAATCACAGAAATTTAAACACCATGGAGCACTACTCTGCCATAAAGAAAGATAAATGCGAGTCATAGGAAAGTGGATGCACCTTGAGATCATGTTAAGTGAGAGAAGCTCAAATATCACATTGTTTCTCATATGAGAAACAACCCTAGGGGGTGTCATTTTTCACAATGAAAACTAAAGAGAAAAATATAATAGGAAGTAAAGAGATCTTTCTCAAAGGGGCAGCAGATGAGCTGATGGAGGGAAAGAAGAGATGAGGTACGAAAAGAAATTGGGATGTGTGTCATACAAGAAAAGTCATTTAGCATGAGGAAAGCAGTGAGAGGTGCCAAGGGTCTCCATACTACTGGGCCTGGGCTTGCACACACTTGGTCAGCTGTCTCATCAACAGTTGCCTCTAGGAACTTCAATCCGTCTTCTCTGGGCTGCCTTATAATTTCTGACTGCATAGCTCCAGGAATAACAGAAAAAGCTCTTCAGGAAACAAGAGTCCAAGTGTTACTGAAGAGTGTTAGCTGAGAATTCTTTTTTCAAGCTGAGGCCCCAGAACCCAAGAGTGTCAAGGGGTGATAGCATGGAGAACAGGAAAACTGAGTGGAGTAGAAGCAGAGGACCCCTAAATTTCTCTCAGTCTCCTTCAAGTTCAGTCACCAAAACAGCTTCAGAGACTTCTGAGGTCTCATGCCTTCCCAGCAGTGGTTCCTGGACCCTCCCACCCCTCAGGGAAGATCACATTCACATGCATGACCTTTACCCTCTATGGCAGATCAGAAAAATGGTCATCTTACCTTACCACAAGACAGCAACACACTACAAATACTCTTTCATAAGATAGTGAAAAAGATCCTTCCATTACACTTGGGTCTTAATCACAACAAAGAATACTTTTGAGGTCTTGTTTCCATGGAAAATTCCATCTTTAATACAAGTCACCACTGTGCATTAAAACTCCAAAATGTGTTCTCTTCATCACCATGGCCTGCCTAGTTTTCTGGGAAACAGGTGAAATGTGAGTGACTGAGAAGACAATCCCTCTTCAGACTACTTCTCTCTACAGCTGCCCTGCAGCTAAAAGGCCCCCCTTTGGAGTTCCTTTGGGTGAGGCTTGGAGCAATGACAGCATTTATAAAACAGTACCAGAGATGTAAATTTACTTATTAGATGGATACTATAGGAGTGAGATTTTTGTCTGTAGCAACTAGCCTGGGGCAGAAGAGCAAGAAAGACCCAGAAAAGCAAAAATAGTGAGCTTAGTTAACACATAATTTTACCTATGACCCCAAAGGACAGCAAGAATGGAGACACTTTTCTAGAAGAGTTGCATGGTACTGAATGTGGCCCTCACCAGAGGAGAAAATAAAGATGATTGTCAGCTGGTCTCCCTGGTGCTAAAAGAGCACAGGTAACCATTGCAATTAAATGTAATTTTGAGCCAAACAAATTGGGAGGTAAGATTAATATAAAGTTTGCAGTGACTGGCATGTTTCCATTTATCTTGCTGGCCTGCCGACTTCAGGCCTTTGATGCCAGAAGTCGGCATTTCTGTCTGATCTTTCCACCACCTTTTCCATCCTCTCAACAACAGCATCCGACTGACATCATTTCTTACGGAGATTATGATTTTATGCTGCCCTTTTTAATAATGCTTTTTTTTTTTTTTCTGAATTCTAAGGTAAACCATTAGCATTTTTCCAGATACACATGAAACTTGGAAAAGTCCAAAAGGACCTTAAAAATTACATATTGTTCAGCGTCAGCCGCAGTATTCAGGCATACCTTTGTAAAGAAAGCAGGAGCATTGCTAAAAGTGGGAGAAGAAAATTGGTGATTATCTTCTAGCCTTTAGACCCACAACATGAAAGTTAAATTTAAGGGAACGATAAACAAAGGAAACATTTACAATGTGGTCACAGTGTTTTTAGGCAGTCAAATTAGATAGAAATATCTTAGACAATCAGACAGGGCCAGGCCCTCAAGGAGACAATATGGAAGCCAAGGTGACTTTGCAACTTGGAAGATGCAGACAGTCCCTATGGACCAGACCTCAAGACTGAACAAATGTAGCTACATACTTCCCTGGGGAGGGGCATCAGTGATTGATATTCTAAACAGGCATCAACCACCTTGAAAGAGCCCTCAAGAGTCACTAACCCAACCCCCTGTCCCATATTCATGCCTGCTTGCTACGTGACTCACTTTCTCATTTGGTATGGCTTTAATCAATTTTACTGAGCAATGGTGCTTGTAATTTCACTGATTGACCATAATTTGGTCCCACCTCATGTCCTAAGTGAGTTTACGTGTTTTCTACCTTAGACCCACCTCACTACATAATTTTACTCTATAAAATTCCCTGGAAGAGACAGCTTCCTGGGGCTAACCATCTTGGGCCCCCCTTCTGTCTCTGGAACAGCTCATAACCTCCATTTGTTCATAAAATTGATTCTTTGATTTTAGAGAATACCAACTCAATACAGGTACCTTTCAGGTTGGGAGTTTCATTCCCCTATAGTAGCAGATTTTTTTTTTTTTTTTACCATAAATGGTGAGGAGGAAGAGCAGATGATGTTAGATTAGCATCCCATAAAGTTCTCCCATTATGGTATCAGACTCCTGTGACCAAAGAAAGCACTGCTTGTGAAGCTTCACTCTGCATAACCTCTCTTCAAGTTTAAAAAGCAAAGTACTGGGTTCACCACTGATTAAAATCACTCATTTTCAACACTGCTGGGTCCCTAGACTTCATAAAGCAATTGACTATTCATCAACTACCTTAGGTACTGAGCGAAAAAATGGTAAGGATTGTGATAGTGGGGCACAGAAAAGAGGACTATCCAGCCATAAAAAACAGAAATAGGACCTTCCACCAGACCTGCTTCTCTGGAGAATGTTCTAAGTAGGCATAACAAAAGTAAGGCATTGGAAGTGAAATGGCTTCCAGGAGGAGGGTGCCAACCCTCCTCAGCAGCCACACAGTAGGAATCCACAGAAGACCTGCCTCATTGTCTTCTAACCCTCCCCACCAAGAGCGTCACCTCTTGAGGGGCCCTCCTCATGAACCCTAGGAGACGTCAGAGCCTTTAGGAGTCTGGAGCATGATTTGGAGGGTGTGATCCTACACGGACACACCCAGGAAAGGCATCTTAGGGTCTCTTTGCCGTGCTAACAAGTTCTATCCTTGCAGACTGACTCCACTATTGAAATGCCCAGTGATATTATATGAATAATATGACCCATGTGTTCCAGTAGGCTGCATAATGGCCCTCCCAAAAAAGTAGGTCCTCATTCCTAGAGTCTGTATGACTTTATTTGGAAAAAAGGATTTTGTAGACATGATTAAGTTAAGGATTTTGAGCTGGAGAGTTATCCTCGATAATCTGGGTGCACCTTAAATTCAATCACAATGTTCTATATAAGAAAGGCAAGGGAGATTTCATCCATAGAAGAGAGGACAATGTGACAGGGGCAGAGACTCCAGAAGTCAGGGACTATCAGTGGCCACCAGAAAACGAAGTTCTCCCAGATCCTCCAGAGAGAGTGCTGCCTTGCCGACAGCTTGATTTCAGCTCAGATGATTGCTGATTTTGGGCCCCTGGAACTGTGAAAGGACAAATTTCTATTGCTTTTAGCCACTATTTTATAATTTATTAAAGGAGCTATTGGAAATGAAACAATATTCAGGGACTGGAAAAAAAAAAAAGATTATTGTGAATGAAATTGTGTTCCCCTAAAATCTATATATTGCATCATTAAATCCAAAGTTGACTCTACTTGGATCTAGGTCCTTGAAAAAGGTTATTAAGTTTGAATGAGCCCATAAGGGGGGACCCTAACTGATAGAAATCATATCACCTAGAAGGCCATGAAGAGACACTGGGGTACATACATATGGAGGAAAGGTCATGTGAGGACACAGCAAGAAGATGCCCAGCTGTAAACCAAAGAGAGCAGCCTTAAGACAGAAACCTACCCTCATGGCACCTTGCTTTGAACTTTGGATTCCAGAACTATGCAATATTAAATTTCTGGTGTTGAGCCACTCATTCTTTTTTACTAAATTATGGCAACCCTTGCCAAGCAGTATGGTAAATAACAAAGACCATTCCCCCTGAAAGATTAGATTCCTTAGAAAGATAAGACCAGGAGAACCATGTCTTCCTAGACCTCAGTCTTCACTGTAAGAAAAGCAGTTCACACCAATTTCAGGGTCCTATAGCTGATGGAAAAGAGAGAATATTCCAGAAAGGAGACTGGGAAGAGCAAAGTCCAGCCCTACAGTAACATTTCCAGAAAGCATTTCTTGCTACTGGTATTCAACAGAAAGCTGCATCTATGCATCACATGTTCAAACAAGGGAACACAGTGTCTACCCAGGCACAGGTGTCATGCCTGAGCCCGTGGGTCATAGGGTCACTATCACAACTGATGCTGCTGCAGTCAGTATATGCACGGTGGACAGATTTAAGGGATATGGAGGGAGGGAAGTAAAAGACTAAAGTGTATTTTGAAGCTTTTTTCAGCCCCAGACATCATTTAATATGGCCAGAAGCTATATTCTATCCCTGTTGTCCAGGTAATGGCAAATGGGAAGCAGAAAGCTTGAGGAGGGGTGCTTCGTGGATGCTAGGGAGATATTCTTTCAGCAGCTCTTTGCCCAAGAAGAGTAAGATCACCTTAAACTTTCCCTAATGCAGAGGACAAATCCAGGAAGAGGCAGAAAGGTGCACTGAGACCTAGAAGTGCTGTGAGCAGTGTTTAAACAGCATGCAAGAAGTGGGCTAACATAGAGGCCGGTGGTGCGCTGGGCTCCACATTGAGCATGCACATGTGTGAAGACACTGGAGCCACCTGGGATGGGCCCACAGCTGGCCCAGGCCCACACACCTGCAGCAGCTGCTGCGATCTCCATGCCTCTGCAACCTCACAACACATTGGATCCCCATCATCTGCACTGAGGAGTGGAATGACTCATCTCGCCAGCTCCTGGCTATTTTGGGCACAAACATGTACCTCCTTAAGGACTCAGAGTCCTAGAAGCCATGGAAAGCACCCATAGGTGAAGGAGAAGGTGACCCTGAATGGCACACCAGGAGGGCATGACTACCCTGGTGGCACCAGCAGGGGCACATGAAATCCTTTACCCATGTCAAGTGTGGTGATAGGGTGTGGCATACCTATAATTCCAGCACTGTGGGAGGTGGAGGCAGAAGGACTGAAGTTCAAGCCTTGCCTGGGAACTTAACAATTTAGCCCAAACTCATTTCTAAATAAACAATTTAAGAGTTGATAGTGAGGGAGCTGGGGATATAGCTTGGCAGTCTAAGCATCTGCCTGACAAGTGTAAGGGCTCGGGTTTGATCCCTGGTACTACTGGATGAGACAGGAGGATCACTGTGAGTCCCAGCTGCATAGCAAGACCCTGTACCAAATAAATAAAAGACTTTTTTTAAAAAAGTTCTGGGGTTCTAACTCAATCTAAAGGCCCTCGGTTCAATCCCCAGTACTGCCATCAAAACAAAGATACCTCAAAGCAATCAAACAAACAAACCAAAAAAATGCTTTACCTGTGGGAGTATGCAGTGAGCCCAGAAGAGTCAGGAACATAGTGAGTGGAAAGAGGTCTAAACCACATCAGTAGTTAGGCTGCAGGAGTAGCAGACCTGTGACGGTGCCTCTGAGCACCATGGTGGACACAGTCTGTGTCTCTCAGAGGCTGAGGCCTGCCGTTCATGTTCCTTGAAGTTTCTGCCTCTGAAAACCAAACACAGCACCGCCTCAACCCATGAACCACCTCCACAGCCTCCAGGAAGTTATGAACACTGGGGTCTCTGTTTTCTCACCTCACATTCACTGAAGTCCTGTCCTCAGGGTCCCACACTACAGTTTCCCTGAAGTTACCGGTCCACAGCGGTGACTAAAGCCACAGCCTTAGCCGCGCCCTGAGCCACGGCCCTTCTTCCCCACAGTACCTGACTGTACCAGATGCCGCTTCTCCTGCCACTTTCGCCTTGCTGGGTTTCCCACTCTCTAACTGTACCACTCTGAATCTTCCCTGCTTCCTTTCCCTTTGCTCCTCAGGGGCAGGCTCCAGAATCATCAGTACCTACTAAGGTATTGGGGACAAAGCCCTCACTGCTGTCCCTTTCCCAGAGTGATTCTTAGGAAATCCCTGTGATACCCTGGAACAGAAGACTTGGAGCTTCGGAATCTTGTCTCCTTTCTCTTTGTGAAAGTATCTCAACTCTGCAAAGTGCCACAAAATGGGGATTAAAATTAAGCCACCAAACATAATTCGGGCTCTCCTAAAAAGGAGCCTCGAGCTAGCTGTGGGCTGATCTTATTGCAGATTGCAATGGAAAAACAAGCACACAAACCATAACGTAATAACAAACAGTAATTTAAAACATTTTAATATTGTACCTCTAGTTGAAGAACCTCAAAGGAAATCCAACTCATAATTCAGAGCTCTGCCAGAGTTTTCCAGGAGATTGCCAAGAAGAAGAAGCGCTATAATAATCATTTGATTTTTTTGATTATAAGATAGATTTGTCCAAAAGTTCATGGGAGGTCTTGGTCTTCGGTCCTCATTTCTGTTCCCGTTGTTAAGAGCTTCTGAGTCCAACAGTGCTGACTCTGGCCGGTTTTCCCAACTACAACCTTCACTTGGTCTGCAGAGGTGGGAGGCAAGGCCCTCAGGACCCTTTCGCTTCCGGGTTCTAGGTAGCATCCCGCCTCATTCACACCACTGGCTTCACGCTCAGCGCTAGCCCATGGGCTTCCGCTAAACTCCCCAAATTCCAAACTTTTCAGCCTCCAGCCTGACTCCAAGGCCAGCACAGGACCTGTTAGAGAATAAAGAAAAGGGTGAAAGAATAAATAAATGAATACAGAGTAACTGCTGGCATTAATGTTCACCAAAGGAGGATTGTGTTGCTGTCATTGTTAATCACTGTGGTTGCTTTGTTTCCAGTGCTGGGGATTGAACCCAGGACCTTTGCACTCAGCTCCATCCCCAGTCCTTTTTTATTTTTTTTATTTTGAGATAGAGTATTGCTAAGTCATTAAGTTGACCAAGATGGGCTTGAACTTGCAATTCTCCTGTTTCAGCCTACCAGAGTGCTGGAATCATAGATGTGTTACCACACTCCATTGCAGGAATGTTTTTGCTAACCCTCAAAAAAAATGGCTTCTTATCTTATTGGTCTCTACTGAGTGAAAAAAAAAAAAAAAAAATGAACTAAATTTTTTGAAAGGCAAAGAGCAGAGCACTATATTCCTTTAATATAATAAAAAGATGCAGATGAATAAGACTTAGACCTTTTCTAAATATATACTTACAAATATTTCTGTGGACTTAGATTGCTTTTCTATATTTTCAGGTGTTAATTATTTGTCTTATAAAAGAAAATCATCCTCTAGAAAACTACGATCATTTGCTACAATAAGAGAAAGCTATTATAACAGGCTTTTAAAATATTGTTGGCTTAAGGGACAAGAATGTGATTTGGCTCCTGTAAGCACTTAAGAGTCTTGAAAAAGCCTAAACAAACATTTTTAATCAGCATTAGTGCTTTTAAAGAATTATTTAATCTGCCACTTAAGAGACACTAATGTGCAAGTTGGCAAAAATGAAAACAAAAACCTGTCACCTTTATCGTACATTATCTAAATGTGCTACAGCAAATCTGTCTCAGATTCCCTGAGCTGCTCTGCATGCGCACACAGCAGGACAGAAGGTCAGCAGGAACTGATTTTATACCCTAATTGATGTCATTGGCTGCAATAGTTTAGGAATAAAGAAAGAAAGAAATTCTATGTAAAAACAAAAGGGGACAACATTGTAAATGTAGACAATAATAACTTCTACTGTGAAGCACACATTTAATTTCAGGCTATCTATATATTTTAAATGATATAGAATGCAATTCTAGTTCAATAGCTGCAGTCAAAATATAGATCCCCTAACCGTGAATTACACACAGCACTCAGCTCTCGCATCCCACACTGCAGCTGTCACAAGCCACAGGACACTTGATCCACAGGCAAATAAAGATATAAAGAGCCAAGTTCTAACCACAGATCCTCAGGCACATGCAACAGGGCATCTAGAAAAACTTCTCTTTGTGGCATCTGTGGGCATCTTGGCGTTGGTGGTGTATCATGAGGCGATTATCTGGATACAAGATCTGCAAATGAAGGCAAGAAAGCCTGGCTTCTCTTCCACATGTCAAATATGTGGTCTCTATTTCATGAAGCAAGAAATAAATTCTATGCAAATGTGCTGCCTATATGCTAAAACGAAATGTTCATTGGGTTTTGTATGTACTTAAAGTGGTGTGTGTATATGTGTGTGAGTGTGAGAAAAAGGAGAGAGAGAGAGAGAGAGAGAGAGAGAGAGAGAGAGAGAGAGAAAAGGGGGAGAGAGATTGCCTGAAGAGGTAGGGAGGAAGAATAGCAAAATTACCTGCTTAAAAGTAAGTCAAATGGTATACAATGTTACGAAGCAAAATTGACTATTGAAAAGGAAGCAAGGAACAAAAGGTTATCTGCATAAGAGAAAACATAAGGACCCACGCAAATGTGAAGAGAGACGGGAAAACTAAAACCAAAAGCAAAGGTGACATCAAAAAAGAAAATAAGGTGGCATCAAGTGTGGCCATTCCTACGGTGTATATCCCTGGAAATCTTTCTTTCTCTCTTCCTTCTTTCTTCCTTCCTTCCTTCCTTCCTTCCTTCCTTCCTTCCTTCCTTCTTTCTTTCTTTCTTTTTTTCTTTCTTTCATTTTATAAAGTTCCTGTTTAGATAAGCAGTTGGATTTTTTTAGTTTACCAGATTCATGAGCCTATATCAGGTCTGAAGCTTTTTTAATGGGGCTTTAGCGTGCTGGATAAAGAAGAGGCGTTTTCATATTTGTTTAATGTCCAATCAGTACAAGTGACATCTATTAGCTGTCTAAGCGTCCTTGCTTCTACCCAGGCACCAGCTCACAGAACAAGCTCTTGTGTTCTTTACAATTAGGCTGCTAACTTCCCATTTCTTGCTGTGAGAGAAGGGCCACACCATCATTGCTCCCCATCCTGTGGCTCTCCAGGACTTGTTGATGTTGAAGCAACACAGACTGCCTTGCATTTCCCTGATGCCCTGTATTTCACGTTGCTGCCTTGTCCCTTGTCATGCTCATTTGTTTCTCCTGCCTCTGGAGTCCCAGATCCCCATGGCTTTCTCCAGAGCTGTTACTGTGTTTTGTGGACAATCACCCAAAGGCAAGCCTTGTCCAGACAACTCAGGATGATGTGAACATGAATTCATTTTCTGATTATGTTAGATTCCCTTTGGGAATTGCATAGCACAAACAGCACAGCACACTTCCCCATCGCGTCTGTTTTTGAACTCCTTCAGGTTCCTTGCATCCCTGGAATGTGATTCTTCTTGGCACAGACAGCTTTTTCAAGCCCAGCCTTCCACACATCACTTCCCCATGGAGTAGAATGGGGAGGGGTCATGAGTGGAAAATTACAAGCATTTTCCTTTCTGTGAGGAATACCTATCTCTCACCCACACTGCCTGGAAACTTCAATCTCTATGCATTGATTGGAGGCCGGAGAGCATCAGTCAGAGAGTTTATTGGCGTTGCAGAGCTACAGTTGCTGAAGCTCTCTGAGGGTGACAGAGCCACCTGGAGGACAGCTGGGGGAAGAAGTTGAGCCAGCGGGTGCAGTGACTGGAGGCGCACAGGAGAAAGGATGTATGATGCCACTCCACTGCCCCGAGGTGTTGTAAGTTGAAGCTTCTATGGATCGAAAATGAAAGTGAGAAAGAAGACACAGAGACTCCCATGTGACCCAAGTCCAGGGTGTGGCAGGAGACCATAGGCAGGAGCTACTATTCGCCAGCCCATCCTCCTAGAATGAAGAGCAGAGTAGGGGATCCACTATGACCCCACAGGTAAGAGTCTTAGACCCTTCAGGATTCTTCTGGTCAACTTTACATGAGTAATAGAGAGTACAGAGCAAAAAGCACCCCTAATGAGGAGTGGTGGAGATGAGGGGCCACAGGACACTGGTTGCAGTTTGAAGCACCCGCCTCACCCAGATGGCACTGGTGCCCCAGCGGCTCCCAAGGGCACTCTAAAGCATAGGGTCTCCTGGGGTGACATGCAGAGACTGGGACAGAAAACACAAGGCGTGTGTCTTGAGGATGAGCAGCCCTGTCTATTACCAACCGCAAGAGCTTATGGAGGTATCCAAGACAAAGAGCAGATAAGGAAAATGCCCGATAGGCAGTGACTGAGTGGTGGAGTCGGGTTTGAACCAAAAAGCCCGATTAGAGAACCTGAGTGTTCTGCTATGAAATGATCTAAAGCGATCATAGATTTCATATTCTGACAGACTTGGATTTGAATCACTATCCCAACAATTATCAGTCTGTCCTTTTTTTTATTTTTTATTTTATTTTTTGTGTATCTAGTACAGGGTCTACACGGTCTCACTACACAGCTTGGACTAGTAGTGATTCTCCTGTTTTCCGTCTCCCAAGCGCTGGGATTACAGGCACGCACCACCATGCCCAGTCTCAACGACTGGCTTAATGCACCCCTGGGGGCGGGGCCTGCACAGCACACTGGGAAGTGAAACCCACTCCCTGCATCTACCTAAGCAGGCGCTTTAATCCACTGAGCCATCTGGGTGGCCCGGTCTGTCAGTTTAGGCAAAGCATATTTCATAGAGTTGCTCTGCAAGGGTCCGCTAACTTCTTCAGAATGGCCAGTGATGAATTCTTTAGGCCTCATGGTCCGTGCAGTCTCTGGCATAACCACTCAATCCGGTTGTGGGAGTAACTGCAGACCAGGCATAAATGAAGGAACACTGCTGTGTTCTAATAAAGCTCTGTGTCAAGACAGGCAGTGGGCAGAGTTTGTTCCATAGGCTTTAGGTTGCCAAATACTTTTTGGAGAACTAATTCAGATAATGACAATAAATAGTTGTCTGCACTTGGCAGGCGTTCATAATTACTAGTTATTATCATCGTACCAACAAAATAACTGCATTTTAAGCTTCTTAGCTTAGGGTTCGAGAATGCCTGCTGGTTTTTAAAGTATTATTACTGTGCAGTTACATTGTACATGCGGAGGGAAAGTCATGGGTACAACGGTTGAATTCTTTCTCTTTACTGCTATTGTTCAAATCTTCTTAAGAGTAATTTTCCACTGAAAGTTGTCATTATCCTTGAAATGTGAATCAAAGGAGCTGATGATAATAAAAGTTGCAATCATTGGTTGTATATATATATTATATATATATTATATATTATATGTTATATATATTATATATTATATTATATATAATATATATTATATATAAATATGAGCAATTAACTAATGTTTCTTGGTATAGCTTTAATATATATTTAAGACGTTTCCCTTCTTTCATATTTTCCCTTTTCTTTCTTTCATTTGTTTGTTTGTTCATCTGGTCTTTTTGAGACAGGATCTCCTTATGCAGTTCAGGCTGGCCTTGAGCTCCTTTTGTACCCTAAGCTGGTCTCAAACTTGCAACAATCCTCTTGCCTCAGCCTCCTGAGTGCTGGAATTACAGGCGTGTGCCACCACCTCCAGCCCACTCCTTCATATTTTTATTTAACTAACATAAAATAGTGAGGATTTTAAATGTTACAAGTCAACTTTTTGAAGGTTGTTTCCAAAACTATATTACATTTTTGGAATATATAAGGCTTTATTATAATTGGTGATTTTCATAGCCATTTATAGCATGATTCATTTGGAATCTACACATCTTCTGTGAGCAACACTTCTTGACATGGGGAGAATGTTTCCCCTTCCATTTTAGCCCTGGGGTTCCAAGCAGCTCTCGTCAGTGTCAACTGTCATGCGGTAACATTGCAAGCTGTGGGCTGTGAAGCTGGTTGTGCTTGCTTGTGTCCAGCTGTCGGGAGAACATTTGTCATGCAGAATGGAACCCGCAAGTACAGATCAGCAGAGGTTAAGGATGCTTATGAAAGTGCAGTCCTCACCCCAGTTATCCCTAAGGTCTAGCCACACTGCTGCCCTGCCATGGTTCATTTATGAGAAACAAGGAATTTCCCTTTTGCCTAACCAAGTTTCACTTGATCTTGGACTATGACATCACCCTTGAGTGATGTGAATCATCCCCACTTGGCTTACCCCATGGGAAACTTCCTCATGTGCCACTCACCAGTTGTGTGGTTTTGGTCTCACAGACAGTAAAGAATAAAGCTCATTCAAGGGCAGAAATTAGCTCTGTGTTCTTTACATCTTTTACCCAGAAGATCTGATGGAACCAGTTGAGCCAATAAGACAATGAACTGAGAAGAGCAGATATGGATTTTGCATTTATCTTTAATAACTAATACAGTTGCGAACATTATACCCAACTGGGGCAGGGAGGAGAAAACTCCAAGCTATCTAGGTCCTTGATATATAAGAGATAGCATGGATTCTTGTGCAGTAGGTAGCCTCAGGGTTTTGCAGTAAAGTGTTATTTGGGGGGCCGGCGAGATGGTTCAGTGGTCTAAAGCGCCTGCTTAGGAGGGCTCAGGCAACTGCGGGGACTGCAGTTCGATCCCCGGCACCACATGCTGCGCCAGCGCCACCACCAGGGCAGGCTGAGCCAGCCACAAAATGAATAAATAAAGAAACAAACAAACACAACAAGCAAAACAAAATAAATAAATAAATAAATAAAAAAATTAAAAAAAAAAAAAAATAAAGTGTTATTTGGACAAATCTTGGTTTTTTTAAAAAAAGAAACTAGCAGAATTCCTCATTTTTTATGTTTGTCTGTTTGTTTTACTGATTTTTCTCGGGCTATTGAGACCCACATAGTTATTGAGTAAGGGGACAGCAGATACGGCTACTCATGGGGCACAGTGTTCACAGTTCTCCCTGTCTCCCTCTGAGCAACCTGGTTTTTAGAGATTAGCCTGATAGGCTCCTTAAGGGGGAGAAGCATCAACTATCCACATACATCTCCATCTGCTGTTCATACAGCAGGGGCAAAAGAATGAACAAGACCTCTGGAAGCCAAAGAACTGGGCAAAAGCCCAATCAGACCTTTTCCTTGAGTAGGCCACTTACATTTTCTGAGACTGCATTTCCTAGAAAAACTGAGGTAGTGAGATTACCTTCTTCAGAGGGATAAGCAGGATAATATATGCAAAAGGAAGGATATAAAATCCTCTCCAGTGACTAACCCCTTTCCCTTCAGAGCCCTTAATGTGCCAGTCATTCAATAGTAGTGAGAGTTACTCAATCTATTTACTTCTCCTTGGAATAGCCCTGAGAAAACAGATACTCTGAGGAAGTGAAACTAGGAAGCTGGGAGATAGAAAAATGGAGGAAGACTTCAGTGATCTTTCAAAGAAAGATATTTAGAGGACCAGGGAGAGCTCTAACAGCAGCAAGCGTGAGGGGGTTGTGAGGAAAAGGGTCCAAGGAGAACACAGGATAAAAAGTTAGAGGCCATCTACAAACAGTTTCACTGTGTTTTTAGAAATATCCAAGGACGGAGCTCCTGGCTGACCATGCCTTGCGACCTGAGGGAAGGCAAGAATTTCTGTCGCCCCTTCCAATAATGAGCGCATCTATGGCCAGAGGGGTAAGCAGAGAGAGATCCTGTGTCCTCTCTGGCTGAGGTTCCACACAGCACAATTACACCTGACCCAGAAAATTAGCAGGGCCCACTCAGGGCCAACCTTAGTCTGCAAACCTCAGAGCAGATGCAGCCCAGCAGGGCTTTCTCCGAGGCACTGCTGTTTCTCTCCCTCAGTCAGGAAGTGACTCTGCAAGGCAAAAAGACAGAGAGCAGACACCCAGCTAACAAGTGTCTAATCCTCACTGCAGCTTGCTTGCACAGCTGCGGCGGGCGCATGGGACACATCCTTCATCTGCGCACTTGCCAACCACCACTCTCGCGGAGAACAGTTTCATAAAGGGTAGAGGGAACCAAACACCCCAGGGATTCTTTCCAAAAGTGACTCGAGAATGCTCTTCTGCTCCAGAGTACCTGGTCAAGCTATGTCTATCTTACTAACATTCTCCCACAGGAGACTGAATTTCACAGGACAAACTATTTTTTTTTCCAGAATTTTCTATTTTGTGGCTGCTTATTAATTACCTCTGCTGGCCTCACATGCAGGACCTGAATGTTTAGTCTGCAGCCTGTGTAATCATTCTCCTGCTTCATAATTACTCTCCAGAATTGCTTAGCTCTGAAGGCCCCACCACAAAGTCTGTGCTTTTCATTTTCTTATAAATAGAACATTATCAGAATGTTTTGCTCAAGAGTAAAAATGAATCTTTATTCACTAAGGGTCCTTTGAACAAGTTCCCAATATTACTGCTCAGCCTCCCAGTTTAGGAGTGGGGTGAGTAGGTCCTGGGGGAGGAGGAATAAGAAAAACTCACTGTTTTCACTGTGAACATGCGAGGAGCCCTTGTAGTTCCTGAAGCAAAGGGACATCACCCCTCCATTTTCCAAACTGACCTTGAGCAAGTTGGCATATGAACACACTTTGAGGGGTAGCCTTAGGCATTCACCTGCCACACCAAGTATTCCAGTTGAGCTTGGTCACATGGAACAAGCAAGATCGGCCTTGGCAATGGGTCTGGACTCCTGAATTTAAGGGAAAATCAGAGAGGGAAAGAGACCCAAGATGGCTCTGTGAAAACAGGGGGTCAGAAACGATTTTCAGATGAAGCAGGTCTTCTA
>PVKN010011195.1:0-21901 GCA_004027915.1 Capromys pilorides | reverse complement strand
ATTCTACCTAGAATCGAGCCTAAATGAATTTTTTTGCTTTTTCTTCCTTTATTTTTTAATCTTTAAAATTTTATTTTAAAGATGAAAAATAGCAGAGACAAAGATAGAAAAAGAGTAACAAGCAATCATACATATAGTACAGAATTTCAAAACAAGAACAAAAATTTAACAATGGTTGTATTACATATTTTCATCATCAAATCTGTTTAGATTAATAGGTATAGGTATGCAAGACTGGCCAAATAATTAAACCTTAACATTTTCAATAAACCTTAAATTTTTTTTTAACTCTTCCAAATGCATTTTGTATTGTCACTCTTCTAAAAAAAAATTTTTATAGGTGTTGAAGATGTAGAAAACGCAAGGTCCTGAGTTTGATTTCTGGTACCCCCCCAAAACTTACTTATTTATTTATTTATTCTTCTTTTGAGATCTTACACTAGGGAGATTATACGATATCTGCATATGTAGGTCTGGTTTATTTCACTTATGAGTATATGTTCAAGATACATCCACATATATGAAGTCTTCTAGTTTATCTTTCTTTATAGCTGAGTAATATTCCATTTTATGAAAATGCCACATCTTTTTCAACCATTCTTCAGATGATGGGCATTTTGGTTGTTTCCAACATTTGGCTATTACAAATTGTGCTGCTATGAACATAGGTGCGCAGATACTGCAATGGTATGATGTTTTCAGTTCTGGAAAAATTCCCAGTAGGGGAATAGCTGATTGAATGGGATTTCCAGTTCTAGTTTTTTAAGGAGCCTCCACACTGCTTTCCATAATGGTTGCACCAGTCTGCATTCCCACCAGCAGTGGAGAAGGGTTCCTTTTTCCCCACAGCCTCTCCAACATTTGTTGTTGATTTCTTTATGATAGGCATGCTTTCTGGGGTGAGACGGTATCTAAGTGTTGTTTTGATTTGCATTTCACAAATGAGTTTAAATGAATTTAACATAAATTATAATAACATCCTATTCAAACTTCCTTGTTCACAAAGATTACATATGTAGATGGTTCTGGATTACATAATTTAGTACTGAAATATGTTAATTAAAATATATTAATCTTATTGAATATAGATGACTCTTTGGCAGACTAGCAGAGAAGGAGGAGAGAGGACAGAGAGATAGAAGGTTGGGGCCACAGAGGAAAGGGATCGACGATGCATAGTGTGCCTAAGGAGTGTCACCTAGAGAGAAAACATTCTCTCAGGCTTTCACAGAGAACAAACTGGTCAAGCAATGGCTGTGACTCATCCAGACAGCAAAAAACCTGGTCAAGCAATGGCCATGACTCATCCAGATGCTGCGTAGAACTGACAACAGTTCTACAAAGCAGTGTACATTGTTTCAAGGTAAATCCTGAGAGGATATGACTGACTTTGGAAGATACAAAAGTTATATACTTCGTTATACAGGTCTTGCTTTAACTTGGACTTAACCACCCAGCAGAAAAGTTTAACCACAAGGCATAAAAAGTAAAGTTAGATTACTATGCTGCGCTGTAAAAGGCTTAAATCAACAGCTTCCAACACTGCCAGTTCTGCCAATAACCCACTGCTATTATAGAATATTGGACTATGTATACAATTACTTCCTTAGTTCAATGAGAAATTTTTGTACCAATAGTGATTAGAAAAATTATCACATCTGCATCCTGTATCTGAATAACTACTGCATACTAATGCAACAATATGCATTATATTAATTACTGTGGCTGTGCTACTAATGTGTTTTGAAACTGTTTCATTATTTCTTATAAAAAGTAATAAAAAAGACAAAACATTGTGAAATTTCAAAAAAATATATCAATCTTTTCCTTGGATACTATCAAAAGATATGAAACATAAAATACAATGTTTAACCAATTATCTCCCAAACCAAGAGGTGACATAATTATTATGGTTCCAATGAAGTCAAGAGTTGTTTAAAAAAAAAATGAGACAGTGACTTGAAAGAAAAAAACAAGTGCAGGAACAAGCAAAGCAAAGTAAATGATTTTATTTCCTAATTTACAAA
This sequence comes from Capromys pilorides, assembly GCA_004027915.1. NCBI lineage: Eukaryota > Metazoa > Chordata > Mammalia > Rodentia > Capromyidae > Capromys > Capromys pilorides. Next base: position 19,874 of record PVKN010011195.1, on the reverse strand, counting down.
GGCCTGCTGTTCACAGGGATCATGGCTCTAACACTCAAATCAAGTATATTTCATAGTTTAAAAGAGAAGATAGTCTTTGAAAGCCGAGGCACAATCAAGTATATTTCATAGTTTAAAAGAGAAGATAGTCTTTGAAAGCCCAGGCACAGTAGCCTCCCAGCAGGAAGAGCAACTTACGAGACTAACGCCGACTTTCGTCCACGCCACCATCGCTGCCTCAGTGAGCTGCACTGAAGTAACCGTGTCCTCCCAAAGGGATGCTGCCGTCCTCCTGTGATCTCGTCTTGCCATGCCTGCGCCTCCCACCACACACAGGCCCCACCTGTGCAGGTCCTGGTTGCCACAAACTAACACCTGCTCTGGGTCACACAGGAGCTGCCATGGCGTCCCTCTCTCTAGCAATGCTGCAGCAAAGCCCTTATGCTCTTTGCATCAAATTGATGAAAGAGAAGTTCTTATTATCGGGGATAAGCGATCCCACAGAAGATAAATGCAACTGCAAGATCTTAATCTCTCACACCACGGATTATTCCTCACCTGACCACACAGAGGAGACCTTACTGAATTCAAGGCAAGTTCTAAATAGCAACTAGGAAAAAATCAGAGAAGGTACAAAACACGCCAGAAATTCCAGGTGAATCAAAATGTCCCCTCTTCTGGACGTACACTGTGCTATACTGTCTCGGTCTCCTGCTCAGCAGAAAATGTTAGTGGCTTATCAAGGAGAGACAGGGAAAGAGACCAGAGTGAGGAACGGAAAATCTTAGGTGAAACAATAAAAGAACCCAACACTACGGCTCAAACGAGGAGGGGACAGATGGGCGCAAGAGGTGCAGGGAGCGCGAAGACCTTTCCTTCCTGGGCAGCACAGCGGCTCTGCCACTGGCCCAGCCTGTGTTGGGACCTTGGGCTCGATTTCGCTTCACCACCTTCATCCCTGAACGCTAAGGGAAAGGGAAGCTAGATGAGCGCCTGTCCAGCTCACATGAAGAGCAGCAGCACCTGGAAGGAGTAACTGAGACATGGGCTTAGCCCACGCCGGCCTGCCGTGCTGCCCTTGGCTGGGGACAGCCTGCAAGACACGCATACTCACTAGCGCGCGCCGAGTCCACGGTCACCCTTTCAGAAGATGAGACACAGACAGTTCCATTAGGCGTCTTTCAGACTCCTGCAAAGTGTTCGTTTTTACCATAATAAGGAGAAGCAGGGGATGAAGGTGTGGGAACCTGGGCCACGGCATCTGCCCTGCTTGGGCACAGCTGGGCCCGCGCACCTGCAAGCGCTCCGCACACGCTGCCGGGTCCTCCCGCACGAGGGGCCTCCCAGGGCGGGGCTGGGCCACACCGTTGCTGGGTGGGGAGGTTAGGGACGGGCAGTGTTCGGCTAGCGCGCACTCCGCGTGGCACCTCCACCCAGCCGCCTTTCCACCCTCCGGCCTTTCCCTGGATCTCCAGGACCCCTCTGGGTCGGCACCACTTTGCCCTGAAGTCAACACCAGTGCTCAGAAGCTGGAGCGTCCTCCAGGTCGCCCGGTCCTCCACAGGAGAAAAGCAACGCCCTCGCTTCTTCGCTGCTGGGCAAGTCGTGCGCTCACTCGGCGGCAGCGCTGACTCCTACTTCTGGCCCACGACACCTTCCCCAGGCCCACAGTCCCTTCCGCAAGCGAGTCTGGAGCTCCATCGTTACGCAGAAGTGGAGGCTAGCACCTGCCCCTCAGACACCCCACTGCCACCCCAACAGCTGCGTGGAGTCTTCCAACGTCTCTACAGTATCACCATACGAGCTGCGCTCTCCTGTGTGTATTTGCAATATTTCCTGGAGTGCTTCTGATGAGATGCAAACATTCTCCATTGTGTTATGTGGCTCTTTTTTCAATGAAGAACTGACTGTGTCACTGGAGAGCTGCTGTTCTAGTGTCCAGCAACTCCACGGAACACAGCGCCACCACAGGTGATAGGAGTGGGCAGGGAGGGCTTGGGAAACTTAGGAGGAGTCATCAAACACCACGACGAGATCTAGAGCCAGCCAAACAGTTCAGCGGATTAGAGCGCCTGCAAGCAGGCGCAGGGGCCAGGAGTTCGAATCTGAGCCTGCCATGCTGGCCCTGCCCCCAGGGCATGCTGAGATGGCCACTGAGACTGGGCTTGGTGGTGCCACCTGTAATCCCAGCTCTTGGGAGGCTGTAAATGGTAGGATCAGTATGAGTCCGATCTAGGAGACCCTGAACACTCTGTAGACCCTCTGCCTCCCTCCCAAAAAAAACCACCAAGAGATGTCATCCTTTCTCTCTCTTCAAGGACAGAATTAGAACACAGGAAAAGGTACAGGGAGTGAATTTCACCCAACACCAGAATACTGCGCACTACTGGGTCTTTTTCCTCAGGATGTAGAAGGCATTATCTCGTTTAATAGTAAGTTCCCTAGCCTAGTTTTAAAGTAAGACAAATCTAAAGCCAAATAATATGTATGTAGTACATCAAACGTTCAAGTAAACAACTTTAATTATGAAAATGAAGACATGCCCCTTAACTAGCCTTTGCACTGCACTATGAGTTAACTCAGAAATAGCTGCCACTGAGCACAATTTGACTGCTTCAGAAAACTCTTAGTAAGGACAGACTAACACACTCACAGATATTAACTTGGTATATCTTAATATAAAGTTTTTTTATTAAAAGGCCATGTAATACTTGTACAACTGTTTCTGTCAAGATTTGCAACTGTTCTCGGCGTCTGTCATCTACTTTGTCTCTTTACGGTCCACACTGGACGCACTCCACCAGCACCTCAGTGCCCCAGGCCAGGCTGCCCCCTGGGGTCACGCCACGCTGGTGTCACACGGCTCTAGCTCTGGGCAGGCTGCTTGGTCCCCGCCCCTCGAGCTCGCTGCCGTATCTACTGGAGAAAGCAGCACGATCACACAGTCGGGGGACCGCCTTCCGGACGGTGGCCGTACAGAGGAAGCTGCGGCAGCACAGACACTGGGACTTGTTCTTAAAAGCAATCTGCCAAGCAGACAGGGAAAGGGGTCTTTTGTGCAGAAGGAAGAATAAGGGAAACTTGACAAAAGCCTCCTTAATAAGAACAACTGAGACGCTGACGTAGTACCTGAGTGCTAAGAGGGAACCAAGAACTGCACTGTAGCTCTCACACACCTGTCCGCGGGCAGATGGTCCACAGAAGGCTCACGTGTTTGTTAAGATCCAAAGGCCCAGGCCCCAGCCCAGATCCTACCGCCAGTGGGGCTCGCCCTGGACGAAGTCAGGAAGCTAGAGCCACACGCTGCCATCACTGGAGAGCTGGTGGGACCTGGGCTCGGAGGCTCCGCCTCTGCATGCATGCAGGCAGCAAGGGCAGCATCCACAGGCCTGGTGTGACCAGGGAAGTGGGAGGCCCAGGCGAGAGCTCAGGATCACTCCCGGGATTCTGGCCCAGCTGGGGCATGGCAGAGGAATGGCCCAGGACAGAGCATTAGGCAAAGGGAGCTGGCCCGGGAGGAAACGACCGTGCAACCAGTAGGCACCTGCAGTGCGGGGCCCGTGGGGCCTGAGTGGAGGTGTTGGTGGGATCTGGGACCGCAGAGGAAGGAGCCACCAGGGCAGCCAGCAGGCACACCATGGCTGCACCTACGCAGCTCCTGCAGAGTCTGGGGTCACCAGGTAAGGGCCTGAAGAGTGAGGGTACAGGAGAAAGGTGGGCCAGGGGCCCTGAGGAGAGCAGGTGAAAGGGCAGCAGCTTCTCCCCAGCCACAGGAAGAGGACGCCACACAGAGCAGGAGCGGGATGGGCAGACACCAGAGTCCAAAGCCAGAGTCCACAGCAGGCAGGGTGCTGCTCTTTCTTCTCTAGTCTTCTTGTGGCTGATATGTGGGAAGACAGGAAATGCGGTATCTGCATGGCCTCCCCACCCCAGGATGCCACAGAGGCAGGCAACTGGGCCCGCAGGTCTTTCCCCAGCCCCAATCTGCAAGTCTCTCCCATCCAGTCCTGCAGGCTCCCTGCTATCTTCCAGACCTCTCGTTCCCTGAAGAGTTCTCTAGATTCCAAACAGGATGCTTACACCCTTGACCAGTGCTGGGAGCTGCAGACATTAAGCCCAGGAGTGCCCTGGGGGCCCTGGCCTCCTGGCTGGCAGGCTGCTTCAAGGAGGAAGGCAACAGGAGCTGGGGACCTGAGAGGGAGCCAGAGCACCCATTGGTACTGTTTGGTTTTCACTTGCTGCTACTCCTGACAAGAATCAGACCACTCAACTCTGTTCTCCAAGAGCAGAGGTCAGACAAATGAAGGAAAATCATCATTAATAGTTGAATTCAGAGAGTTTACACTAAAGCTGGAATGCTTTATAACTTCTATTTTTGGCAGCGTTTTTTCAGTATCAGGAGTCAAAGTCAGGGCCTAGTGCTTGCCAGGCTGGCTCTAGGCTGCTGAGCTGTCTCCCCGGCCCGCAGCTTTTATACTGAGGAGACTAATGGTTTATAATTCAATATTATAAAATACTTAAAATATTCAAATACTTAAAAATATTCACTAATGTTAAAGATTTAAATGTTTGAAAAACTTCATAAAAGATCACATAAAACAGACTTTGTTTTGTTTTTGGTTGAGACAAGGTATTGCCATGTAGCCCAGGCTGGCCTCAAACTTGTAGTGATCCAGCTTCGAGTGGTGGGACTACCGATATGTGCCAACGCACCATGCCCAGCCTAGAAAACAAATATTGATGAACACAAAATACTTCTAACTCAACAATTTTAAGTAACCAAAATACTGTCTACATCTGAGCAAAGCACTATATTTAATACTCACATTATTACTCTTCATATCAAAGCAAGTTCTTAAAAGCCTCTCATGGGCCTAGTTTTTTTAAAAAAAGATGTAAAGCTTTTGTAGTTCAATACTTCTACCAGTAAAAATCTTTAAGCAGTCTAAGCTAGTAAAGTTCTAGAAAAAAATTAATAAAATTTAAAAATTTTAGAGAACATTCATATTCCTAGATTGAAGCTAAGGAACCAAGACTACACAAGAAATGACCCTCCATCTGGTGACCGCTTAGACGTCCCTCGGCACAAGGCGGGCTGGCGCACATGTGCGCCAAGAGCAGAGCTCTCGAGCAGCTGCTGCCTTCCGCCCCGGAACTAGGATTGGCAACTCTCCCGTTTTATAGCGTGTGAGACAGGGCTGATGGAAAGATGGTCCCTGCCATCGCCTTTGGATTCCGGCAAACTCAACAGCTGTTGGTCCACACCATACAGGTATAGAAGGCACACAGAGTTCCTGTTAGGCCAAAATGCAGTAATATTCTATTAAAAATAAATCCCACAGTTTTGTTTTCCAGTAAGTTAAGCATATCATGTGGTCATGCACCAGAAGAAAATCATCGCCTGAAAACAGACAAACGCAGAACATGTCAGGAAACCTGCACCTTAGTAAGACTACAAGGCGATGTACACATTTAAGTGTGAAAAGCACTGGTGTAGTCTACTCAGAAATGTGGGCCTACTTTATGTAATACATAATCAAGTCATACAATAAAAACTGTGTCTGGATTCTACCGAATAAGCCAGCCCTGTTTTTCTCTTATAACAGCACATGAACCTCTTCCATCTTCCATAACTGAAAACTGCAAGCCTAACGACCACTACACAGCAGGGGACTACAGCAGTACGTTCAAGACATCAAGAAGTAGGTATATTTAAGTCTCTAAAACTCCATCTTTCTTTACTAAGTCAAAACAAATAATTGTAACTCAACTCCTTTTTTTAACAAGTGGTAGTCTCCACTGATATGCTGATATTGCTAAAAATTAATCTTCTCTTACCAAAAAAAGTATCTATTAATACTCTTAACTCACTGTCATGCTGTCCATTAGAAACACCCTGAAAGACAACTGAGGGCCTCTTTTTTAAGGACACGGTCAGCGCCTCCTATGCAAAGCCGTGCAGGAGAAGGCCAAAGCCCTTCTTCCCTGCTGCAACTGTTATAACATGCCTGGGATGTGACTGTCCTTTGTCTTTTTGTTAAAGAGAATTTGTAGGAAAAATGCCGACAACGTGCACTCAGGAAGAGTGAGATTTCTTGGAAGGCAAAGGCAAGAGGTCTCAAGTTTAACGCCAATCAGAATAACTTAGCAAGACCCGAGCTCAAAATTTAAAAAAATAAAAACTAGGGGCCAGGGATGTAGCGCAATGGCACAGCATCTGCCTGGCACACTCAAAGCCCTGGGTTTGATTCCTGGTATAATAACAATAATAGTAATAATAGTAATAATAATAATAAAGGGGTGGAAATGTAGCTTAACACTGTCCAGGTTCAGGCCCTAATACTAAAGAAAAAAGGAAGTGTAAAAAAAAAATCTGTGTTAGGAAATAAACTAATCACCGCCTTAAGGCCTCTTCAAAGTTTTGCTCTAAAATCTGATGCCAGATTTGCCCGTCAAGCCCAGCAGGCACTTTGGGTCTGATCTGCCTGTCAAGCCCAGCAGGCCCTTTGGGTCCAGGGGTGTAAGGCTGTCCAACAGTGGGCATGGGCTAGGCGACAACGACCTGGACTCGCGCACGCACACGCATCGGCCTGCAGGGACTGCTCTCGCCCGGCCCGCTGGCATCCCGCACAGCCCAGGAGCCTGTCACCCTACCCAGGCCCTCTGGAGGCGCACCTGGTGGAGAGCTCCGGGGAGAGGGACCCCAGGGAAGGCGGATGCCCACTGGGCCAGGGCGCAGGGGGCTGTGCTTCCCCACCAGCAGCACCACCGCTGTCCACAAAAGCCAAGGACAGACAGCGACAGCGCAGGGGGCGAGGGCATTCGGGCCTCAAACGTGTTGAGGAGAACGAAATTGGCAGGAAGGACTGCACTGCCCACAGAAAACAGAAAACGAAGATGACCTGAAAGCCGCAGGAACAAAGGCAGTCGGGGTGAGGGCGGCAGGCGGCCACACGGCCACTGCTACCCGGCCTTCACCAGGAAAGGGCACTCTGGGGCGGCTCAGAGCAGTGCGAGGCTGAACCCGCTGCAGCTCCCTGCAGGGTCTGGGGCACGCGGGGACCCCCTGCACAGGGAACTTGACCGTGGGGCTGCCAGGAAATGACACGCAAGGTGCAGGGGCTGGGCTACCGTGGGGCTTCAGCCCGGGCAACAGGAATGCAGGGTGAACGGGCGTGTCCATGACAGGGGTTCTCAGGGAGGCAGTGTGCTCCCTGGGAAGCTCCTCTGGAGGTGGAGACTCAGAAAGACCGGGGCCACGGCAAAGTCATCCACGGAGATTCCTTCTGTCTGTTGCACGTTCTCCTGGCTTTGCAGAAGAAAAGTCATAAAACTTCTTCCTTGTATTAACCTGGAAGCTCCGAGTCCAGCCATCCATTTAGTGCTACCAATAACTGCACAGCAAACTGAAACAGTGCCGGGCATGGCAGCAAACACCTGAGATGGCAACTGCTCACGGCCACAAGTTCAAGGCCCGCCAGGGTATCTTAGTAACCTAGTTTGGTCTCAGAAAAAAAAAGGAAGGAGAAAGAAAGAAAGAAAGAAAGAAAGAAAGAAAGAAAGAAAGAAAGAAAGAAAGAAAGGAAGAAAGAAAGGAAGGAAGGAAGGAGGGAGGGAGGGAGGGAGGGAGGGGGCTGAGGACGCTGCTCTGCGTGAAGGCTACGTGTTGGGCAAGGTTGAAATGATTTTCTTTAGTAAAAGGCGCATAACTCGAATCACGTGCCTGTGTTTCTGGGTCCGTCTGCATGTGTTAATGAGAACTCCGGCTACAGTCTTCTCTTGGACCCTGAATATCCACTGGATAAAATACAGCCAGTCCTGAACTTGTCATCCATTCACTACTTACGACAGCATTTAGTTCTTCCACTATGTAATTGGGCAAAAACTTTAGGAATTCACTTTTAATCCATTTTTCTGTGGTCCTACTACTCCATCATACAGAAGTCAGCTTCACCTTCTCAGGCTAAACATCACATGTTATATGTATGTTCACACACAAATTAGTATATAAGTTAATATCACTTTTTAATTTATTATCACATCAGCCCTTACAGTACTTCTTGAGCATTTTAGATGTCTTTCTTTACATCATCTCTGTTAATAGCAAGATTTTGTTGATATTCAGTATTCTTTTTAAAATTATTTTTTAATGTATTTATTTATTCGGCATAGGATCTCACTACGCAGCTCTGACTCACAGCAATCCTCCTGTTTTCAGCTGGCACAGCATGCAGTACCGGGCGTTGAGCCCGGGTCCTCGCACCTGCCAGGCAGGCACTCAGACTGCCAAGCTATCTCCCCAGACCCACATTCAGTATTCTAAGTAGTAATGCTACATAGGTAAGATGACATAAAAACAAAAGGCAAGTCAGACAGCTGGCTCTAACTGGGAAGATGCTGGCTCATCTGCCTACTATGTTAAGAGGACAGGAGCACTGGGCAAGACACAAAAGGACCTGGTTATACCCGTTTCTACAAATGGTGACCAATTACCAGGTATTTAACTTTCCTAAGACTCAAGGCCTTCTAGCAATACAGAAATATCACTTTCAGCCTCTTCCCAGCATTGTGACAAAACTGTAAAGCACAACGCAAAGCCCACGCACGCTGTCTTCCTTGATATCTGCTTTCCACCCGGAAGGGCACTTTTTCTTTTCCTTTTAGTTGCATTATCTGTGAACAGGATACTTGCGTAAGTAAACACTTTTGCATTCTCTCTATAAAGTCATTTTACCCTAAAACAATTTTTAAAAATGAATTAACTCTGTTACCATTGAACAATGAAGCAAGATCATTCCTTAAGGTGCTATTGTTAATTTTACAACACATGGAAATTTTCAAAATTGCAGTAAACAACAACATTCACCATCTCCACTGTTTTTCTGCACACAGTCTGGCAACACAGGCATGTTCACCACATTGAGCTGTCAGTCTCACCCTGTCACCTCTCCAAAGTGAAATTTCATGCCCTGGACAGTCACGTGTTAGCTCAGTTCCGCCTCCAGCTGCTGGAAGCCCCTGTTCTACTGTCCCTATAAAGCCCAAGGGAGGGGGCTCACACGTAATTTATCTCTTTCTGTCTGGCCTGTTCCACTTAGCACAGGGTTTCCCAGGCTTGCCTGCTGCCACCTGCCTGTTTAAGTTTGGTGGCTTCTGTCTGTGCCCCCCACCCTGTCATACGCTCACTCATCAGGGGGCGTGCTGGTTGTTTCTACCTCTTAGGTCTTGTGAGATGCTGCTATAAACATCGGTATAAAATATATATGAAATTGTTTAAAAATATGTGATCTAGGGCCAGACAAATAGCTTGGTGGGTTAGCAGGGGCCAGGGGTTCAATCCCTGGGCCTGCTGTGCCAGCCCCGCCCCCAGGGGTGCACTGAGACAGCAATTGAGACTGGGCGTGGTGGAGCCCACCTGTAATCCCAGCTCTTGGGAGGCTCTAAACAGCTGGATCGCTATGAATCTGATCTAATAGTGAGAACTTGAGCACCCTGTAGGCCCTTCCCTAAAATCCAAAAAAAAAAAGTGATCTGAAAAATTTGATAAAAAAGAAGACCAAAAACAGCTCACTCCTCTGAAAGCCCCAGCTGCACATCACAAATGCTTTCATGTGACTGCACCTGAGGAACTGGCTCCTAGTGAATTAACGTAGCCCTTCCTGCAAATCTCAGGACTCGGGTCAATTAAAATACGATTATAAATAAGATCCTTTACTAAGAATGACAATACTCCATGAAAGAGTGACAGAAGGTTTGAAAAATTAGTATGCTGATTAGTTGAGAAGCATAAAACCATCTGGCTTGTTTCCCCTTACTGTTCAGACCTATACACTTCAAGCAACATAAAGAAAATTAAAGGGCCAGGGAGATAGCTCAGAAGAATAAGCACTTTCCTGGCAAGCGCAGGGTCCTGGGTTCAATCCCTGGTACCGCAAAAAAATAAAGACATACCTGTCAGAAATGATCAAATATAGTGTCTATAACTGAAAACTTTTCATAATGATGTATGACAAAATAATACTTTTTTCTATAGAAAAAAATCTAAAACAACCAAAGCTGAGTGTAGGTTAGCATCTAACTCTTTCGGGACGCGGGAGAATTCACTAAGGTGGCCAAGCACCTGCTTTGGTGCTGTAGGAATAAAGCTCCGCAGAAACACTGACAGCCGGCCCGGATCGCAGCCGGGTGCCCCGGAGGCTGCACATCACATGATCAGTGGAACACAAAACTGAGGGCGCTGTGCCTTCTGCTGGAGCTCCTGTTCCCTTGATTATTCAAGGCACACAGAGAATTAAATAGGTGCAGAGCTACGGCACCAACAAAGCACAGCTTCAAAGCAGGCTCCCAACGACACACATCCTGTTTCTCTGCTCCTCCACCTCTTCTGGAGGAGTGATTCACAAGACTGACTGTAGTACAAACCTGCTATCTTCACTATTTCATACGTGATAACAATCTTCTTGGAAAATATCTCAACTGTGGTACAGAGGAGGTTTCTTAACTGAGGAGCAATGCAAGTCCGACTGAGATTACCTCACCTAAGCAAATAAAGAGTCTTCCGTGTCCAGAACCTCAGGGTCGGGAAGACCTTAGTGATTACCCAATCCTACCTTGTTAATTTACAAGCCAAGTAAAAACTGTGCAAAGTCGCTTAGCTAACTAGAGGAACCCCAGGACGCGCATCGGTCTTCTCAACCCCCTTCAGAACTCTGCTTTCACTACCTCCACATGCATCACCAGTGTCTGTACACAGCCAGTGAAAGGAGTACATCTGTGGTTTTATATCGCTCCTTTGTGCTACTAAATGATTTAATAGTTTCATTCATTCTCAGTGTCAACTGTTTATGACAAACTAATGAAAAAAATCAATTTAAAAAATTTCCAATTTAATGTGAGCTAGAATTTTATTAGTGTTTATTAACCATAAAAATCCCTATCCAAAATTCTGCTAGCCTAAGGAAGCCATCTCAAATATCAGGTCAACAAATAGATGTAATGCTCCCCAGCATTTGAGAGAAAAATACACCGAAGTGTGAATAATCACGAAGAATTCAACAGTTTAGGGCTCCAGTCACAGAGGGAAGAGACAGACACAGAACTGCTACAGGCTGTGAGGGCCGCGGGGGAGCCAACTGTTCCAGCCTACACGGATGGTTGGAAACGTAATAGTGAAGTAAAAATGTTTCAGGATATGAACGTGGGGAGACTGGTAAAGCCACAGGGTGTGGGGTAATGAGAAGCCCACAGTGGACACTGGGCCCCCAGGCCAGTGAGCTGTGCAGCACAGCTAGAGAAGCAGGTCGCGTCCCCTTTCTCTCTCACACGTCCAAGCCCACATGATTTTAAAAAATATTCCCTAATGCAGCACATTTTTATTCTAAAGGATAATATTCTGCCTTCTTTGTACAGGTAAAATATCCAAATAATGAGGAGGAAGAAAAAGGGGTCTGAAATGAGAAAAGAGAGACTTGGCTAACGTATAACCTAATTGAAAGAAACTGGCTCAACTCATGGAAAATAATACGTTAATGATGTTAAATCATTCATAGATGACATCATCATGTGACTTGAGAAAAATATTTAATTTAAAAAGGATGAAGCACTTGTGGCTCATAGGATCACAAAAGCACATTCGAAATCTGCGTAATTCTTAAAACTGTCTCCCTAAGCCTGAGCCTCTGCATCGGTTTGGCAATCCGCACCTGGGTCTACCCTCCTAGAACTCCCCACAACGGGAGGACACCCCTGCAGCACCGTGCTGCCGGCCTGGACAGAAGCCTCAACCGTGGAGATCCAGCAGTCTGCTGCCTCCAATCAGACTGTGGGGAAGGATAAAACCCAACCGAAACCAAAGGACCTTGGACAGTGCTGCCCTCCCAGAGGCTGCAGGGTGCTAAGAGGCAAGACCTCTCGGGAAAAGTGACCCAGGAGATCCAGAGTCAGAAGCTGGTAAGCAACAAATTCATGTTTAATCAGTTGCCCCAAAACTTAAAATGTGTCTTTTCTCAAAGAAGCTAAAATGGTAACTGGGTTCTTATAAGCCCAGCAAACACCACCTATTTTAGGCAATGAGAAACTGCATTGAATATGACAAGTCACACAACTAATACTTGCACGTGGTGAAGTGCTTCGTTTTGTTTCCATTTATTTGGTACAGGGTCTCACTGCATAGCTTGGACTTGTAGCAATTCTCCTGTTTTCAGCCTGCCCAGCACTGGGATTATAGGCACATGCCGCCATGGCCGCGCTCAAAGCTAGCTCAGGGGTGGGGCCAGCACGGCATGCGGGGCCAGGGATTGAACCCGGTCCCTGTGCTTGCCAAAGCAGGCGCTTAGTCCTCGGAGCTATCTCGCCAGCCCACAGTGCAGTGTTTAAGGCGCAGGCTCCTGGGGCCTCCCCAGAGGCCTCCCTCAGCTAAACCTGCTCTCACTCCGGGTCCACTCCCAGCTGTCAGAGCTCCTGTAGCTGTCTGCTCCACTTCTACCCAGTGACTCACTCATTCTGCTCGCATTCCCAGTTTCCCCAGTTTCAGTGACAGTCCCCGGTGTCCCTGACACCTCATCTACCTGTCCCAACATTCTCTAAGAGTTCCCCTCACTCGCACAAGCGCAAGGACAAAGCCCCTCGGGGAAGGCAGCTAAACAGTACAGGAAGGAAGTGGCAAGAGCCTTTCACAACTTAAGACAGGGGCACCTGGATGAGGAGGTAGCTAGGGGGTGGTGGAGCCTCCTGGTGCCCACCCCGGCAGGCCCCACTGCACAGACCACAGGGCCCTCACACCGTGGCAAGACAAGAGAGGAATGGCAGTGACCACACCCAGCCTTTACAAACCATGAGCCAGGGTCTCCCTCCCTCCCCCGCACCGCCCCACTGTCACTTCCCACAGCAAATGGGGAAAGAATCAAAGGTAACAAAGCCGGGCTTCCAAACCCCTCACTGCCTCCGGGAGGCCTCTCTCCTATCCCGCTCCTCTCTCACTCCCGCGGCCTGCACAGTGCACAAGGGCAGGCCCCAGCGAGGCTGGCTTGTCACGTTCTAACTTCAGCTATCACATACACGGGGTTTTCAGCCAAATGAGAGTACTCTGAACAGAGGGGTAAGGCCAACAACTTCCCAACACGCGCGCACGTGCGCTCGCACACGCACCCAAGCTTCACAACCAATGCCTATTTAAAATCATGTCACCAAAAAGAAAATGGTGGCTCTAGGAATGTTGGGCTTTTCTGTGGGCATCCTGTCAATTCTATAGTGTTTCTATCCTAAATGCTGGACATGCAGAAAGATATTACCTAAAAGACAATAAGCGAATGCAATGGATAATACAGATGAATTTATATTCATAGCCTGGGGAATAGTTAGATCTACCAGTTTTTATGAGTTACACACAACTTTAATTGGATGCACAACTGAGCCCAAGATCCCCACCCCAATCATTGTAATGCACTCATAAAGTACAGAAGAAAGTGACAGTGACATCGAGCACACACGCCAATGTCAAATGGCGCTTTCGTCCGTCAGTGCATGCTTTCCATAATATAAACCAACACTAACTTCCTTACCCCATACACCTAAACATGTAATACAGAGAAGCGAAAAAGTTACTGTTGTTTTTTTGTCAGAATACAGTCTTTTCAAAGTTCCAATTCTAATGTCTGAGTGTTGATGAGTAGTTTAAAGTAATGTTTTCCGTGTTGACGTCTGAAAGACCACATTCTGTCTTTACCACACATGTGCCTTGAAAAGCCCAGATCTCACATACATGGATGTGTTTTATTTAGTGCCACTAGATGCGACAGCTCAAATGTCATTTTTTCAGAAAAGTGTGTTCCCTAGGGCAGCAATCTCTTAACCCACCAAATGTACTGTGCAGACCTCAAGCTGCTTCTCTTACGACAATCCCAGTCCGCAGCAGCTGTACTTCATCCGTACTTTGCTAGAAAATGCAATGAAAAGGACCTGTGAACTGGTAAAAGGGGAAGAAGGAAGCGCCCTGGGGCAGCCCCGGGTACCCTCGGGTCCTGGAAGCCTTTCCTGCTCCTCCGATGAATTTGCATCCTTTCCTCACACTACTATTTCTCAAGCCTATTTTCCTCCTACCCATTTCTTTTTCTCTTTCCAAATATCTGATCCACCAACTTTTCTTCAACCCCATCTACTAAGTCTATTTTTCCTACTTGGAAGCCCCATTATCCAGATTTTCTTGAAATGATGCCAAGATGCCCCTGGAATCAGAAGAGTGAGAGCAAGCTGAGCAGAAGGCACAAGCTTGCCCAGAAAAGGAGGTGGCGCAGGAGAGGTGTGCCATGGGCTGCAGGTACATGCTGCCCAGCCCTGCAGCAAGACAGACCTGACCCAAAGCACTGAGCTTCACCATGGGTAAGAAATACAGTACTCTGCCTAAGATTTCAGAAGGCCGGGAAGCAAGCTCGGGTTTCCTGAGGAATTGTCATCAGCCCAGAGGAACGCCTTCCCTGCGACCTGCTGCTGCAGGGTCAGGCCTGTGGGGCCACCCTTCCTTGGCTGTCTCGGCCCACCCACGACGCTGTCTGATGTGGCCTTCAAAACCTACTCACATGCGTTTTCATTTACTGCAGTGGCACCAAACTGCCCAGATCCATTCATGGTCTTTCTGACACAAACGTCACCGGAACAGAATTAATCTCTCCAGAAAGGTGTGTTCCAAGGCTGGGGAAGTGGCCCAATGACAGAGTACTTGCCTGGCCTGCACAAGGCCCTGGTTCTGTCCCCAGCGCCGACCCACCCATCCCACCCCTCCACATAAAAGAATCTAAAACTATCAAAGCAACTAGGAGTGCATTCTACATCAGTTTTTCTTTCTTTGACTCTGGAAGTGAGAAGCTCCAGGAGATGAAGAGAAGACAAGTGTGGGAACTCCTAGGTGTGGCCCTGGCTACCCAGGCACAATGTCTAACTCTAAGTATGCAAGCACAATTACTTGCCAAAGAGCTTGTCTGATTCTCAGCTCTGCAGAATTGTGTAATGAGAGACTCTGATGCAATGCTCCAAGAAGAAAATCACAGGGATGAAAGTACATCCTGCCCAGGTTTGGCAGGTACAATATAAAAGCAATAGCACACTGAGCAGCTTTAAAGATGAAACATTCCATTAAAACATGCCTTTGAATCACCTTCAGATAATATTTGCCAATGCCAAATTTGGGGTCTCCTAAAAAATAGCACGTTTCTGAAGAAGGTAATGAGCCATCAATGTCTAAAAAAAAACAATTTACCTTACCCCAAAAATAACCCCAGCAAGCGTTTTCTCCCCACAACCTGTACCCTATGTATTACACTGTTCATTCAATAAACAACCTCTTCCTCTAACGCCAACAAACACAAAAACAGAGCAACATATTTTCATTTCCAAGGAATAAGAACAGAACCTATAATACTAAATGTTAACTTCTTCCACTGCTGAGATGTAGCACCAACCTGAAAAAGGACCACAAAATTTTACACAAGATCATTACTAAAATCCTCTATAAGCTGAATGCTTCTGATTTCAAAAACTTTTGAAACGGAAAAGGCAAAACGCAAAAATGGAGAACACTACAAACGCTTCTGCCAGAAAAACTATAGAAACCACACAAATGACAGTCCTGCGCAATCACTGAAGGGAAAAGGAAAACTTCGCTGCTTTAGGAACTCCTAGCTACAAGGCTTCCCGGACAACCTCTAGGTGCTGCTAGGGAGACCCTCCGCCGATAGCTTGCAATTTCTTCCCGAGTGCTACCCCCGCCCGCGACGCCACCGCAGTGCGCAAAGCCGTGACAATCACCTCCAGCCGATGTGGGGCTGGATCAGTCTCAGAAAGAACGCCCTGCCGCCGCCAGACGATGCTGCTTTACTTTCCGGGCTGCCATGCAGTAGGGACGTGTGAGCTAGGTGGGAGGACACGGCGGCCGGGGTCGGTCGAAGCCACCGGCCAGCTGCGGGGCGGCTCCGCGGGGCCCTGCGCGCCGCAGCGCCCGTGCGCGCCCGACAGCGCCGCGTCCAACGCCGAGCCGCGCGTGGGTGCGGGGATGGGGGGTCCGACGGGGGTGCGGCGGCCCCGGAGGCCCCTCCTGGCGCGCGTCCCTGCCTCCCGGGACTGCGGCCGCCGGGCAGCGGGCGGGCGGGCGCAGGCCTGCGCGGCGGGGCGGGATGCAGGCCGGGCGCGGACGCAGCATCCTCACCTGCGATGGACCAGGTCCAGCGGTAGAACTCCACCGTGTCGTTGAGCGCGGTGGATACCGCACTCAGGACACCGTCCGGCCCAGCGTCCAGGATCCCCATGGCGACGGAGAGCGGCGCGGACCCAGGAAAGGATGGCCCGGTGGCTGCGGCGGCGGCGCAGGCACGGCGGGGCACCTGCGGGCGGCGTCCTGTCCTCCCGCGGGAGAGGCGGCGGCGGCGACAGGGGCCGCGGGCCGAGGGACGAAGGCGTCGCGGCTGCCGGGCGGCGGCGGCAGTAGCGGCAGCGCAGGAGGATCAGGTCCCGCCCGAGCGCTCGCGCTCACCGTTCTGCCGCCGCGCGCCGCCCGGCTCCGATCTCCTTGCGGGTCACGTGACGCGCGGGGTGGGGAGGGGCGGGGGCGGGGCCGGGGCCGCGCAGACGCACGCGCACTCGGGCCTCTCGCCCCTGGAGGGTCTCCCCATCGCTTCCTACCCCCTGCAGCAATGGCGGGAGCGGGAGGCCCCGCACCTTGCGGACGGGTGGGAGAGCGGGTGTTGGACTCGCCTGGCGCGCGCCTGGCGTCCGCGCGCTGTGCGCCCTTGGCCTTCGCGGCGCGGGCGTTGTCGCAGGGGTGAGGGAGATGCGCGTCGGAGCTGCCGAGGGCCGCCGAGCGTGCGGGCCGCCCGCGCACTAACGCTCGGCTGGACCCACGCGTGCGCGCGTCCGGCGTGCTCCTTGCACCCCGGGGCGGCGGCGCGGGGTAGCTGGGCCTCCAGCAGCTGGGGAGGCTGCAGGGCTTTGCCTAAGCCCAGGGCCTGAGGCCGATCTGAATGGACAGCCGATCAATATCGTTTTCTTTAATATTTTCACTTGTTTTTGCCCAGCCTGGTGGCGCACGCCTGCAGTCCCAATACTTGGGAGGCTGACGCAGGAGGATCACTGCGAGTTCAAGACCTTCCTGGACTACCAAAGGAGCTCAAGACCAGCCTGAACCACATAGGAGACCCTGTTCTCAAAAAGACAAAGAACAAAAGGTTCAGATAACAGTGTAGGAAGCAATGAGAGAGGCTACCCCTGAGAAATAACAAAGTTTTTCCACAAGCAACTCATCCTTTGACAATTTCTGACCTAAATCAAGATCTTTGGAAAGAGTCCAGTAGCCCTGTCATCTACCTGTTATTTAAATGGGCCACCTACCTTCCGTTTAACCTTTTCTCCATTTGAAGGTGCAAGATACCGTATTTTAATGTCCGCTGTGTTGCGTGCTTCCCTGTGTGCCGTGCCACTGGTCAAGTTAGGTAAATACTACCTTCTGTCTTCTGTATGACTTTCTTTGCAATTGACTTGGTAGTCGTGTTTATAATTAATATTGGGGACGTCTTAGAGAATGAGAATTATTTTGGTTACTTGACGATGCAGCCCTTACACAGTCCTGTAAGTAGTAATTAGGAAATATTTATGATTATAGCTCAGTCCATTCAGAGCATGGGAAGGGTTATGTATTTGTCACCTTCAAGAGTTTGATGGAAAGTAATTAGAAAGTAATTAAAATTAATAGATTTATTGTATAACTCAACTCAATTACTGTATTCAAAGTGCAATTTACTAGACCAAATTAAAGTTTGGACTAAATTTATTCGTTCCAAAATAACATTTTCTGGATTGAGATGATATTTCTCCCAAGTCTAAACCCCAGTTATTTGTATCAGATGTATTCTAGTAGCTATCAAAACATCTATTCCAGTCTCTATATTGAAAGTAAATAGAGATCAATTTAGTTTAAGATAACAAAATGCGATTACTTTACACTTCACTTGCAAAATGAACTGTTGAGTACTTCTATATCGTCGTTTTATCGAAAACATATTCCATCGCTCGCTGCCACCCACACCCAAAACCTCAACTTGTTTAAAACAATGCAAAGCTATTAAAACACTGTCAACTATTTCCTTGACCTCTTCAGCAGCGACAGCCAAGTTTAACTCCATGTTCGCTAGGGGGCGCCAGTCACATGTGAGAAAGTTACACAAGACTTTCTGGTAAGAGTTGCTACGCATGCCAGTTCTACCGGTGTCCCCTTTCCTACGCTGTACCTAGAAACATAATATTCTTATTTATATTTATGAGCTATCCAGGCATACACGAAGAAGCAGAGCCATTGAGCTTATCCACTCTGGCGTTCTCGCCCACAGAATGCAGTCCAATATAACAATTCACAAGAAATTCCTGAATAGTAAGGGCTTCTGCTATGGCTTCATAGTTCATTTGTTGAACATTTAATCCCCAGTACAACAGGCTTGGAAAGTGGGACCTGTCAGGAGGTGTTTAAGTAATGAAGACTGCACCCTCTTGATGAGATTGATGCTAATTATAAAAGCTGTTGAAGCTGGGAATTTGGCCTAGCGCGTGTACAGTCTTCTATTCAGCCACTTTCCGCCCCAGGATAAAGGCAGGAAATCCCTTACCACAAGTAGCCCCTCCTCCTTGGGCTTTCTAGGCTTCCAAACCGGAAGAAATAAAGCTCTGTTCTAACTATTGCGAAGACAACAATATGGATTGTATTGATTATTGTGGCTGTCTTACTGACGTGTTTTGAAACTGCGTCATTGCTATTTCTTTCTTATTGAAATTAATAAAATCTTAAAAAATTACAAAAAAAAAAAAAAAGAAAGAAAGAAAGGTCTGTTCTTTGTATACTACCCAGCCTTGGGTATTCTATTATAACAAGACAGAGGGCCGGAAAGAGGGAAGAAAGGAGAGAAGGAGGGAAGGAGGGAGGGAGGGAGGACAGAAAAAAGTGAGGAGCAAGATTTGTTCTCTTATTTAAAAAAGAAAAACAAACCTGTGCTTGGATGTTTATATCAGCTCTATTCACCGTCGCCCAAACTGGAAGCAGCCTTGATGCCCTTCGCTAAGTAGATCGATTAATGTACACCACGTTATACAACAGAAAATTATCCAGCCATTTAAAGAAATAAACTGCCAAGCATGACAAGACAGAGATGGCACCAATGCAAAAATGTGCATTGCTAATTGAAAAGAACGATCAAAAAAGCTACCTGATGCTAGATATCGGACATTTCTGGATAGGCGAAATTATAATGCTAGTACAAGGATCTGAGGGCAGGAAGTTGAATACATGAAGTGGAGATTATTTTTTATGGGAGAGAAACTAATCTGGTGCTGGGCCTGTGAGCGGGTGACACTTTGTCACAACCTGTAGACATCCACAGTGAAGAGCGAGACTTAACATATGCAGATTTTTTTAAAAATCACTTAGGAGACTAGGAAATCCCCAAATGAATACAAACTGTCCCAAAAGAATCATTGTATTTCAAAATGTAAGAACCATACTAGAGGGGAATTAAGGTCAAAGTGGCTTACGTGCATGCATTTGGAAGTGACTGGTCTGTAGGACTCGGACAACATGAGCCGCAGTAAGGCCACACACTCTTCTTGGTGCGACTTTTACCCCTCCGGAATACTAACCCTGACCTTGCTGTGTGCGTGCGCTAGAGTCGAGCATTTAAGCCCATGGTTGGCAGATGGTAGAAAGGTAGAAGTTCTTCTCAACCTAGAAGTCAAAGATGGAGAGGAGAAGTGGAATGCTGCATATTATTTTGCTTGAATAAAATTCCTTAGAGTTGATGAAACTGAGATGTTTCCATTATCCGTTCTGGGTAAGTGAAAATTATTCTCAAAAACTGATTCACCATTGT
>PVKN010011194.1:5467-21995 GCA_004027915.1 Capromys pilorides | reverse complement strand
CTCGGGGCCCATGATGCTCCAGGCACCCCCAGCGCAGCAGGGCAGCGTCGGAGCCTTCCAGCTGAACAGAGGAAGGAGGATGGCAGTGTGACTGACTGTCCGTGCCTGGAGAACAGGGTAGTATCCAGAGAGCGAAAGTGGGAGCTGCCCGAGACCTGGGAAGGTAGCACAAGGCCACACCAAGGGCCGGGGCCAGCACGCGGGAAGGTCAGGGCTGCTCCGTGTTCCATCCACTTCCAGTAACTGCACTGGGCTTCCAGGGAGAAATAAGAGATTGCCCAGCCTCACCGGGACCCATCTCGAGGTCACAGAGCAGTGATGGCAAACCTTTCAGTGCTTTTAATTAAAAAAAGCAGCCTGTAGTGGCACGCGGCACGCGTGTGCCGAGATTTGCCACAATTCGTAGATCGTCTGCTGTCAGCCTGACGGGTCGGTCTGAGTTCTCAGGGCCAAGGTCCAAGTTAGACTGGGAAGGAAGAGACAGAGTAGAAGAACGTGATGGGGACGAGGCTTTGCAAGGGCAGGCAGTGTCCATTTCCTGTCTTGCTTTCCTGGTTTCTTTTTTTTCCCAAAAAAAATACTCGTCCCCTTCTAACATACACGATGGTTTATCATCTGCTGTTTTATGGAATACGCGTGCTTCGCCCATGACGCTGCGTGGCGGGCCGCTGGCGCTCGGTGTTAGTCAGTGAACTCATGTGCATGGCTTGTTCATTGCCATTTTTCCCAAGAGGTGGTTTTCAGCATGTCAGGGATCAGTGACCTGCCTATCCACACAGAAGAAAATAACCCTCTACCTCACACTACGTACAAAATAGAAATAACTTGCAAGAATATCAGAGGCCTAAATGCTAAGAAGACATTGAATCTAAGACACCTTAGATAAGAAAGAAAAGCCAGGAGCCAGGAAAAAGTGATACATTTTTACCAAATAGATGAGAAAAGACAACGTAACTGAAACTGAGTCAGAGCCATACATTGGCAGTTTACAGATCAAATCTTAGAGAACAGTGAGTAAAGGGAGACAAAATCAAGCTTGGTTTGATTCACCCTGAGTGGTGGAATTAAAGTGCCTGTCAGTCACCGCCTAAGATTGGACTAAAGAAAATGAAAGTAGGCAGTGTGTCTCGTGCTGGGAGCAGCGAGGGGCATAGGACGGTGTCCTACAGGCCGGCAGAAGTAGGCCTCGTCCCCGCCTTACTGAAATGTGGTCTGATGTCACTTGCACCAAAATTGAAAGTGTGTGACCTTGTGACCAGTCCCACTGCTGAGGATCTCGGGGAAACGAAGCCACTGTTTTGTAGTTAAGAGATGCAGACAGCACAGGTTCAGCGCAGTCCAGGAACAGGAAGTGGATGGGCTTCCCTGAAGGAATGATTGAGTCAATCACGTGTCCAAAGAGAACACGGCAGCATGATGCAATCAGATTAGGGGCTTTTTACAAGATATTTCCACATAAACAAGGAACATAAGTGCACTTTTCTCTTAACACCAATAACAGCCAAAAGTGAAAACATAAATGTGTTCCAAATAACTACAGAATCCTGGAAGAGTCCTCTCCTAATTAGTGGGTGTTGCTTGAGTGGCCTTAATGATGAAATGGAAGAGGAAAGAGAAGGCAGATTGATGGCAAAGGCCGGGCGTGGTAGCGCCCCTCTGTCACCTCAGCACTTGGGAGGCTGGGGCAGGAGGATCATTGCGAATTCGAGACCAGCGGTGGCTGCAAAGTGAGTTCAAGGCCTGCCAGAACTGCACAGGGAGACCCTGTCTCAAAAAGGAAAAAAAATCCCGTTTATGTGAAGTGGTTCCTAGGTGTATAATTATGTGCTTGAAGATAATATACAGAACTGTGGGCAACTTTAAAAATACCAAACTGGGAATGGTAACGCAAGCCTGTGGTTCAGCATGCAGCAGGCTGAGGTGAGGCTCACTGAGTTTGAGGCCAGCCTGGGCTACAGGGCAAGACTCCATCTCAAGAAAACAAGTTTTAAGGTGGTGTACAACAGCACTCTGCTTAGCTAAAGTCCTTGCTGCAGCCCAGGTATGCCTGCTTGCAGGCGCAGGCCAGGCAGAGGGCCCAGGAGGTCTCTTTCTATGTGTCCAGCACCTTGGGGATGGGCTGGAGGGCAGGGAAAGAGGTAAAAGGAGACAGATGCCCCCTTTTAGTCACCTCCAGGGAGCAAGCCCATGAGAGGGAAGATGCTGTCTAACGTGAGAAGAGAGAGCAGGGCTTTGTAGAAAATGGTGGGGGCCAGATGTGGTGGCGCACACCCACGAGGCTGAGGCAGGAGGATCCTTGCATGTTCAAGGCCAGCCTGGACCACCTAGTGGGACCCTGTCTCAGAAAATATACACATAAGAGAATTGTTTTTTAAATAAGTGTGGGCCTGAGGAGAATCAGCTTTGCATCTGTCATAACCTGAGTCCAGTTCACACTGGTGTTCAGAGCCCTAAGGGGCCTGGATGATGCTGGGCATGCTCCTCAGTTTTGCTTCCTTGGCTTCTGCTGTGGGTGAGGACTGTTGGCTGGGGACGCCCGGGCAGGTGCGTGACTGACTGCGCCTGGCTTCGCCCTCCCCTCCCTCAGCACACGACGGCATCGTGATTAAGATCGAGGTGCAGACCAATGACGAGGGCTCCGAGAGCCTGGAGACACCAGAGCCCCTGATGGGGCAGGTGGAGGAGCACGGCTTCCAGGACTCGGAGCTGGGTGACCCCTGCGCGGAGCAGCCCGACCTGGACATGCAGGAGCAGGAGAACGCACTGGAGGAGTCCACCGAGGGCTCGGGCGAGTTCAGCGAGCTCAAGCAGATGCTGGTGCAGCAGAGAAACTGTGCGGGTGAGTTCCCGCGGGTGGGGGCCGTGGAGGTGGGCACAGGCTGGAAGGGGGCGCCTGCCCCGCCTCTAGGGAATCGCCTCTGGACGGGGAAAGGGGTTGTGATGTGAGGACAGGTCAGGCGAGGACACGGTCACCTGCCCTTGTCTGCGCATCCCCTCCTCCAGGCCGGCAAGGTCACAGCAGTGAGCGGCACAGCCAGGACTTCCTGTTCCCACGGCCGGCCTTGACCGGCTCAGGTCACCCTGGAGCTCAGCTCACTCGCAGCAGCGCGTGGGGTTTGCTTTCTTTTTCTTTTTTCTTTTTTAGAGAACGTTTTTAAAATAACTACTCAGCTGCCTTTCTCTGGTTGAATCAAGTGTCATTTTTAAAACCTCAGGGTCACCGGGTGTGGTGACAGCATTTGGAAGACTAGGGCAAGAGGATTGCCATGATCTGAGAGCCAGCCTGAGCTGATGGGGAGAATCCTGCTCAAAACAGGACACATCGAGCTCCTCAGTGATGTCATTATTATTTGCACCTAGGACACCCTCAGGGATCGACTTCCTGGTGCTATGCAGTCCTGGGAAGAGCCTGTTAGTCAGCGTATTTTTTTTCTTTTTTCAATACTGGGATTGAACCCAGGGCTTTTGTAATAAACTATATCCCCAGCCTTTTTTTAAAAATTTTTCTATTTTGAAAGAAATGGAAACATTGCTGAATTTTTCAGCTATGGTCAAACTTCCATCCTGTTGCCTCCAGCTGTTGGAGTGCTGGGATTACAGGTGTGTGTCATCACACCTGGTACATGACATATTTTTTATTGGTACTTTTTTTTTGTTCTGGGAATCAAACTCAGGATCTTGTGCTTACTAGGCAGGTGCTGTGCCACTGAGCTATATCTCCAGCCCATGACATTTTTTTTTTTTTTTTAATTTTATTTATTTATTTATTTGTTTGCTTGTTGTGTTTGTTTGTTTGTTTGTTTTATTTATTTCGTGGCTGGCTCAGCCTGCCCTGGTGGTGGGGCTGGCGCAGCATGTGGTGCCGGGGATCGAACTGCAGTCCCTGCAGTTGCCTGAGCTTTCCTAAGCAGGCGCTTTAGACCACTGAACCATCTCGCCGGCCCCTCATGACATTTTTTAAAGATACTATCAGACATAAAAAATACTTAATTCCAGAGTTTTACATTTGCATTCATAAATGAAATGATTCCGAGGTGTGTGTTTGTTGCAATACCAGGGATCAAACTTAGGACTTTGCCACTGAGCTACATATCCCTGAACCCTGAACTATTTTTATTTTTATTTCTTTTATTATTTATTTATTGTCTTTTTTTGAAACAGTCTCTCACTATGCAGTTCAGGCTGGCCTTGAGCTCATTTTTGTAGCCCAGGCTGGTCTCGAACTCACACCAATCCTCTTGCCTCAGCCTCCCAAGTGCTGGGATTATAGGCATGCGCCACTACGCCCAGCAGAACTTTTCAGTCATTTTCATTTGATTTAATTTTTTGTCTTTTTGAGATAAGTCCTCATTGTGCAGTTCAGGCTGGCCTTGAGCTTGTTTTGTAGCCCAGGCTGGTCTTAAACTTGCAGCAATCCTCCTGAATGCTGTAGAGGTATGGCCCACATGCCAGGCTCTTCATTTAAATTTTCTTTTTTTTTTTTAATTTTTATTTATTTGTTTGTTTCTTATTATTATATTTATTTGTATTATGGTTGGCTCAGCCTGCCCTGAGGGTGGAGCTGGCACAGCATGTGCTACCAGGGATCGAACCACGGTCCCCACAGTTGCCTAAGCTTTCCTAAGTCTAAGCAGGCGCTTTAGACGTTGAGCCATCTCACCGGCCCTTGTTTGTTTCTTTATTTACTTATTTTATGGCTGGCTCAGCCTGCCCTGGTGGTGGGGCTGGCGCAGCATGTGGTGCCGGGAATTGAACCGCAGTACCTGCAGTTGCCTGAGCTTTCCTAAGCAGGCGCTTTAGACCACTGAACCATCTCACCGGCCCCTGTTTCTTTTTTATTATTATTATTACACCCTGGGGGTGGGGCTGGCGCAGCATGTGGTGCCGGGGATTGAACCGCAGTCCCTGCAGTTGCCTGAGCAGGCGCTTTAGACCACTGAGCTGTCTCACTGGCCCCGAGATCTGCCTTCTCGATAGGCAAGCACACGGTATTAACTTCAGAAGCCTTAGTATGCATATTTTCTTTCATAAAAGAATAGCAAGAAGATCTGGTAGGGGCTGGAGAAACAGCTATGTGGCACAAGTGCCTGCGTGACAAGTGCAAGGTTATGAGTTTGAACCCCAGTCACACACAAAAAAAAGAAGACCTGATAAATTCTTAATATAGGTAAGTTGCAGGGGCCATTTGAGAAATTCTGAGCTCAGGAAATTACAAAGTCGTTTGTGGAACTGGGCATCTTAAATTTTAGGGCCAAATGTTTCATCTGTATCACTTCATTAAGAAAAAAAGCAACTTCTCAGAAAGAATTTGGATCCCCTGGGCTACCTTTTCCCTGAGTTTCATGCGCAGCAGTTTTCTGGGTAATGACAGTCCCCAAGCCCTGCACGGCCCCTCCTTCCGATCCCTTAGGCCCTGCACTCAAGGACATTCTTGCTCATTTCCTGCTAGGAATCCGCAGCCCTGACTCCAAGCACCTTTGTCCCATTTCTGACACCGTAGTTTACAGGAGCACTGTGGCCCAAGGGTTACCAATGACTAAGGAAGACCATGACCAGCTGACACACATGCTGGCCTCAGTTTCCCTGTCAGTGAGGGAAGAGAGGAGATTGTCCCTAAACCGCAGCTCTGTGCCAGGTACCACGTACTGGGAAGCGTTGCTCGCTCTGAGCTCCAGCGCTCCGCTACAAGGTGCGGAGAATTCCTGCTTGACTTTTCTCTGAAGGGACAGGACAGGTGTAGCAGTGCTTTAGGAAAGTTCTTGCTGGTAACAGTGATGCAAAAGCCAGCCATTATCTTATCTCGCAGGTGAATGGGGAGGAGTGACAGTCTCATGTCACACAAAGTCTGACTTACAGTGGTCCTCCCAGCCGAGCATAGGGGCACACTCCTGTAATCCCAGCACTCTAGAGTCAGGAAGAGGCTCCGAAGTTTGAGCCCAGTTGTCTCTAATAACAAAGGACTACGGGTATAGCTCAGTGAAGGCCTTAGATTTAGGCCCCAGTGCTACAAAAACTAAAAAAACTCCCCAATTTTAAAGTATGCCAAATAAGTATAAAGAACCTGAAGAAAATAAAATAGCGGAGACCACTCCTTTGTTCCTCAGACATTCTTGGCCTTGCTAGGCCACATGGGGGGTGGGGGGGTGCGAGCTTCCACCGCTTGGGCACGTGTGCACTGCACACAGGAGCTTGCAGGAAGGTGGGGTGAATCCACCTGGTGCCAGCTGCCAGACAGGGTGCAGCAGGTTGGCTGAGGATGCACAGGCTGAGAAAGGTGCTGCCCTGCTGGAGGTCCTGATGGGGTGGGGGGTCCATGGGGTTCAGAGAGGGAGGGGGTCTGGTGGAGCAGAGCTCCGAGAGCATCCTAAGAAGGGCAAAGATGGCTGGGTGAAGACCCTTAGATACAGCCAGCAAGCGCCCTGGGAGCCTTTGTGAAAAGAGGGTGTTTATGGGGCGCATGAGCCCCACAGGTTCTGATCACACTGGGCCTGGGTGGCCCGGGGCTCCCGTGACCACCCTCACTGCCAGCCACAGCCCACGACCTCCCAGGTGCGGGCCCGCTTGGCCCGGGCTCCTTCCTGGAGCAGACGCCGTGGGCGGCCGGAGTCGCACTTGCAGCCCACGAGGCTGAGGGCCGAGGGCTGCAGCGAGCGAGGTTGCTGGCCAGCGCACCCGCGCCTGGGAGCGCAGACCCCGGCGGCTCCGCTGCGCGAGCCCGGACGCCCAGCACCGGCTAACTCCTCCGTCTGTTTCTGTCCTTGGCACAGACGGCATCGTGATCAAGACCGAGGAGCAGGAAGAAGAGGAGGAGGACGACGAGGACGACGACGAGCTGCCCCAGCACCTACAGTCCCTCGGGCAGCTGTCGGGGCGATACGAGGCCAGCATGTACCCAGCGGCACTGCCCGGGGAGATGTCCCCAGAGGGCGAGGAGAGCCCCCCGCCGCTGCAGTTGGGGAACCCTGCGGTGAAGAGGCTGGCACCTCCGTCACACTCGCATGGACGTGGGCATGGGCATGGGCACGCGCACAGCCATGGGCACGCGCACGGCGAGCGGCACCTCGGCGAGAGCCGCGGGTCCTCCAGCCAGCAGCAGCGCAACCGGCGCGGCGAGCGGCCCTTCACGTGCGTGGAGTGCGGCAAGAGCTTCCGCCTGAAGATCAACCTGGCCATCCACCAGCGCAACCACGTCAAGGAGGGGCCCTACGCGTGCGCCGAGTGCGGGGCCAGCTTCCGGCACAAGCAGCAGCTCACCCTGCACCAGCGCGTCCACCGCGCGCGCGGCGGCGGCGGCGGCTACTCGCCCGAGCGCGGCCCCGCCTTCGCCCCCAAGCACGCGCTCAAGCCGCACCCCAAGTCGCCCAGCTCGGGCAGCGGTGGCGGTGGCCCCAAGCCCTACAAGTGCCCGGAGTGCGACAGCAGCTTCAGCCACAAGTCCAGCCTGACCAAGCACCAGATCACGCACACGGGCGAGCGGCCCTACACGTGCCCGGAGTGCAAGAAGAGCTTCCGCCTGCACATCAGCCTGGTGATCCACCAGCGCGCGCACGCGGGCAAGCACGAGGTCTCCTTCATCTGCAGCCTGTGCGGCAAGAGCTTCAGCCGCCCGTCGCACCTGCTGCGCCACCAGCGGACTCACACGGGCGAGCGGCCCTTCAAGTGCCCCGAGTGCGAGAAGAGCTTCAGCGAGAAGTCCAAGCTCACCAACCACTGCCGCGTGCACTCGCGCGAGCGCCCGCACGCCTGCCCCGAGTGCGGCAAGAGCTTCATCCGCAAGCACCACCTGCTGGAGCACCGGCGCATCCACACCGGCGAGCGGCCCTACCACTGCGCCGAGTGCGGCAAGCGCTTCACGCAGAAGCACCACCTGCTGGAGCACCAGCGCGCGCACACGGGCGAGCGGCCCTACCCCTGCGCGCACTGCGCCAAGTGCTTCCGCTACAAGCAGTCGCTCAAGTACCACCTGCGGACCCACACGGGCGAGTGAGCCCGGCCAGGGGCGCGGCCGCGCCCGGGACACCTGCCCGGGCCCCGCGCCCCCGCGTGCGCTGCCCGCGCCCCTCTGCTGTGAGCCCCTGTCCCCTCCTGCCCCTCTGTCCCAGGACGCGGGTCTTGAGACCAGGTTACCTGCTGCCTGTTTCCCCGGGAGCCCAGTGGGGAGCGAGGGCCTGGGGACCCCTTCAGGCTGTTCATTTCCTTGACAATAAAATGGATGAAACCAATTGGCGCGGGGGGAGTGATTTGGCCGCGGCCACTCAGCCACTCGGAGGGGCGGCGCAGGGCCGCTTAGTTGGATAGACTTTATAATTATCTTTTGGATACTGTGGTTCTATTTGATAATAGAGTAATTTTTAAAAGATGAGCGTTTCTTGTTTGCCGTTTTTGTCTGCCTTTGCAGGGGAGGGGCTGAGAAGGTGGCCCCAGGGACGTTTGCCAGTGACGTCCCCACTGGTGCTGCTGAGGTCGGAGGCAGCGCCAGCGCTGAGCAGCCTGAAGTCTTCACAGGTCCGGGAAGGGCAGAAGCGCCAGCCACCTGCCGGCCTCATGCTGTGGTGCCCGCTGGAAGCCCGGTGTGCAGGGCGGGACAGGATCCGCTTGGCTAGGACGGTCGCAGAGTGAGAGACCGCAGCTTTGGGTGATGCGGAAAAAAATACTGTGGCAAAAGCTGGGTGCCTCCCACTGGGCCCAGCTTTCACGTAGCTGGTGGTAGTGAGGGGTAGCCGAACAGGGAGAACGTAGATTGGGGTACAGGAGCCCTGGCGCCAACTTTTGGGGTGGCCCTAAAGGTGGCAGCAGGTGTTTTTGTTTTTGAACGTTGCACCCAAACTGGATGTGCTGAGGGCGTTGCACGGCGCTGCTGCCTGCTGCCGGGTGTTGGAGTTTCCCGCGCCCCTCCTTCCACACAGCAGGCAGGCTCTCGGCGTCGCCTGCCCAGCGCAGCTCGCGCTATTGCTGTCGGGCCTGGCGGAACCAGAGGGCTCCGGTGCCCTACCGGACAAGTAGACACCAGCAGATGCCCAGCCCCGCGGGCAGTGGGCAGCTGGGCCTGAGGGGAAAGCAGGCCCTCGCTGCAGAGGAGCGCTCCCCGGTGGCATGGGCATGTGGGGTTGTGCCAGCATGTAGGGGGTCCCAGGGAGGGGGGGGTGGATGGGAAAGCACTTCATTCACTAAAAGCATGTACTCCTGCACTTAGGGCATGAACTGTTATCAGGGGCAGGTAGACTGCAGGGATGAGAGGCCCCACCCCCTCGGGGCCAGCTGGATGAGATGGGTGGAGACCCATCAGGTGCGCAGACCCTCACAGGCAGTGTGGTGGCAGGGAGGTGCCAAGGGGGGCTCAGGAGCAGTGAGCAATGGCGTGCTCAGCTGGGGAAGGGCCTGTGTGGGAAAAGGTCTGGCTGTGAGACAGGAGAGACCAGGCGCAGAGGGGGCTTTGGGGACGGAGCTGCTGCTTATATGAGAGACTTGAGCAGCAGAGAGACCTGCTGGTGGGGGGAGACCAGTTGGTGGGGACAGAAACTGCTGTCATCAGACAGCAGGCCAGGAAGGCCGAGTCCCTGGACAGGTCCCAGACCACAGAAGTGGTCGGCGGAAGGTGAGGGTGCTGCCGAGGGAATGGTTCCTCGGAACCTGGAGAGGTTAGCCGAGGTGTTTGCGTATAACTGGCGGAGCACCGTGCTCCTCAGCCTCCCCTGGGCCAGGAATCTGGGCCCGAGGCCTCTGCAGCGGGAGACATTCGGGGTGATTTAAGGTGCTCCGTGAGGTGGTGGAGGGAAATGAAGCTTAGGAGCCTTTCTCTCCTAGGAAATCTGGTTTTTAAAAGCATTAAATCTCAAAATGGAGTTTCTGATTCAGAGCCGGGCTGCTGGGGTCTCTGCACTTTTAGCCGCTGCTTGGCTCCTGCCCCGTCCTCCTGAGTTCAGTGCCAGCCTGGCTGTATCATAAGACCCTGTCTCGGGTCAGTCAATAACATCAATCATCAATCAGTCAATAATAGCGTCCCATTCTGAGGGACACATATCAAATGCTGGCTCATGCTAGGATCTCCAAAGTTGGCCCATTTCATTATCAATTTATGGTAATGGCAGTTGGTTGCAGTAAAAACAAGTTCAATTTATCCCACAAGCAGGGATAATTTCTTCAGTGAGCTGGAACAGAAAAATTGTCACAGTGTGACCAGCTTCAAAGCAAACTCCAAGGGCAACTCCACCCATATCCTGATTTCTAGGGGATGGGGGAGGGGGTGGACCATCTACCCATGTGCCCACCCTAGAGTTTGCTACAGGTAGGAGCTCTCCTCTCTGGGTTTTCTGGTTCTCTTTGTTTGATATAGGGTCTCACTACGCAGCCTCCCTGGTGCTGGGATTATAAGCATGCGCCACCACACCCAGTTTGGGGGCCAACAGGGCATTCGGCACGGAAATTAAACTCCTTGCGCTTGCCAGGGAGGTGCTTAGACCATTGAGCCGTCTCCCAAGCCCCACAGTGACTTCTCGAGTGTCTTTCACTAAAAAGTTAGACTTTTAAACTCCTAAGTTGATGGTGGCCATTGTCCCCATGAGAACTGGTTATCTCTGTTTCTTTGGTTTCATTTTGTTTTTGTTGTTGTTGCTGCTGCTGTTGAGACACAGTCTACCTGTGTAGTTCAGACTGGCTTGGAACTCACCGTGATCCTCCTGCCTCAGTCCCAAGTGTTGGGATTACAGGCGCACAGCCCTACAGCTGGCTAGCTCTGCCATTGGATAGCTGGAGACATTCGTAGGACAAGAGCTGGGATGTGTCCCGTCATCTGAGCCAACTCACTCAACAGGGGCGCACGGCGCTCCATGGTCACGGTCCTAGACACACGCTGCGTTTATTATGCACCCCTGTGTGCAGTGCATCGTGCTGGGCTCCGTGCAGAAAGCCGAAGAGCTAGGAAGCCTCGCTGCTTTGGCAGCATTTGGGATCCGGTGACTTTCAACTCCCCCCCCCAACACACACACACACAGCTTGGGGTGCTCAGCCACAGGCAGGGCGAGGCAGAGCCTCTCTGCACCTTCCCTGTCCTTCAGAATCAGAGTTGTGAAGCCTCCGCAGCTGGGTGTCTAGGGGAGGCCACTTGCAGGTGGCGTGGGGTTCCTCAGATGAAGGGTTCCCACTTGCCGTGCTGAGTCAGGCCAGCCTCTGCTCAGCCTTTCTGGGAAGTTGTGTGGTGGGCGGCAGGAGCCTCCAGGTGCTTCCGTCTTGGTGGGAAGTTCCCAGTTAAAACTTCTTTAAAATCAACTCTGGGGGCTGGGGAGATAGCTCCGTGGCACGAGTGCCTGCCTGGTAAGTGCAAGATGGCGAGTTTGAACCCCGGTCCCACAAGTAAATAAATAAATAATAAAATCAATTCTGCACCAGTCACTTGCAGAGAGGTTCCTTGAAATGAGTATTTTTAATTAAGACGTAGAATCTAACCTTTTACTTCTGTTTTCTACAAAGAATAGTTCTAAGCTAAAAGAATTGTTAAGGAAGAAGGAAGGATAAAGAAAGGCAAAAAGGAAAGAAAAGAAAATTAGCCTAGTGCTACGGATGGTGACCTTACATGGAAGCTTCTAGTCACAAATCAGCCCTCTGTGCCAGGCCAGCTGGTGCACGCTTGTTCTCCAGCACTTCGAGGCTGGGGCAGGAGGTGCACTGTGAGCTCGAGGCCAACCTGGGCTATGTAGTGAGCTCCTGCCCAGCCTGAACTATATAGAAGCATTCTTCGTCAAAAAAAAAAAAAGATGTCAGCTCAGGATCTGGAGGATGGTGGTGACCGTCATTATCCATTGAGTCCTACCTCGCTCTCCAGGAACTGCAAAGTCAACATCTGCATCTTATCCTGCGGCCAGCTGTGAAGCCGGAACCCACCTCCCTTTTGACACACAAAGTTCTTCCCAGAGTTACGTGGTCAGCGCAGAGTACACTGCCGGGATCGAATCCCCGGTGTGTGGAACCACAGCACGCATTGTTGCCTGCTGCCATCCGCTGCCCTGGTTTCCCCCTTACCCTTCATAGAAAGGCAGATCCATCTCTGGGACTCTGGTCCCAGCTCTGCCCATCCCGAGGACTGTGAGGGTCGCCAGCTGGAAGCAGCTGCCCTGGGGCCGGCAGCGCAGCCCAGCCAGCCACAGTGGGGTAGACACTGGTGCGCTGGTGGCTGGAACGTTGCTCTCACCTGGATTTTATTTTATTTTTTATTTATTTGGGACAGTGGCAAGGGTGAGAGGATCTCCAAAGGTAGCTCAGGTTGTTCTGGCCTTGTACTCATGTTCATCCTCCTGCCTCAGCCTCCCAAGTACTAGGATGACAGGTGTGCACCCCCACACCCAGCCTAAGCTAAAATGTGTATGCGTGTAATTTGCTTTGGATTGGTAGCCATTGCTGAAAATCCAGTTTTTTTCATATATTTAATACAGGGTCTCACTGTATTGGACGCAGCCTGGACTCACAGTGATCCTCCTGTTTTCAGCCTCCCCAGGGCTGGGATTACAGGTGTGCACCACCATACCCAGGCTCAGTGCATGTGGTGCCAGAGATCGAACTCTGGTCCCTGCACTTGCCTAATTAGGCACTTAGTCCACTGAGCTATCTCACCAGCCTTTCCCTTTCTCACTTTAACCCAATGGTTGCCAAACTGATCTTGAATTAATCAATTCCTTACCGAGACAAAGGCTTCAAATAAGTTTGAAAAAAATTAAACTCTAGCGGGACTTGGTGGTGCACACCTGGAATGTTATCATTTGGGAGGCTGAGGCAGGAAGATTACCACAAGTCCAAGGCCTAGCCTATATAACGAAAGCCTGTCTCAAAAAATAAATCAACCCCTAAAAATAAAGCAACACCAGAGGTTTCAGAATGCTGCTAAAGAAGCAAATCATTATCCACGCCAAATAAAGACAATCTCTAGTATATTTAATTCAAACAGCAGGCATATGGAGAAAAACAGACACATTTTTCTTGCGTAACTCCCTGCCAGCTCCTCAGAGGCTTGGAATAAACATTAACGGAATCCAAGCAAGCTCCAGTGTTCATTTTACCAACAAGATTAATTCACATTAGTGGGTGATAATCACATATCAGAACTCAGACTTTTACTTAAAACTCCTCACAAAAAAAGATGGCATTTCTAACTGTACAAAACATTTCCAAGTTCTAGATAATAAAAACGCAGAACTGAATGGCTATTATCTGTGACTTATAAGCAATATTAGTTATAAACAGTGTATTTATCAGTTAAAAGCTATCCGTTTACCATGGATACAAGGGCATAAATGCGTTTATTATCTACCACCCAGAACGACAACTTCTTTGTTGGGTTTTGCCTTGTGGCTTCCGTTTTGCACCAGGGTCTGGTGAGGGTCCAGGCCCCAGGCGCGTGCGCTCCCCAGCTGGCAGAATGACAGAAGGACGGCTTCTTGCCTGGTCCTCGCTGGTGGGATGGAGCGGGTTCCTCAGAGGGGGTGTCTCTACTCTCCCATATTTCAGAATTTCTTTCACATCAAGACACAAAACCTCTATGAAATCTGTAGAGATCGGCCACGTACTCTGGGCTTCCACTTGCACTGTGTCAGTGTTTTCAGGCTCTTGTTCTTAGCCTCAGAATCCCTTATTTACATAAAGTCCTTCTCAGGAGCTCAGAATGGAAAATAACTAGAGCTCCCTTCTGGTTCGTGGGTGCCACGGGGACTTTTCCTTCGCTTCAACCTTCCCCAGCCTCAATCCACCTCAGTGTGTTGGATTTACCCAGTGACATGTTTCCTGGTTTCTTAGTTCTGGTTTGTTGTTGTTGTTGTTTGAGATAAGGTCTCGCTATGCAGTTCAGGCTGGCCTTGAGCTCATTTTGTAGCCCAGGCTGGTCTTGAACTTGCAATGATCCTCCTGCCTCAGCCTCCCGAGTACTGGCATTACCAGCATGTACCACCACGCCCAGCTTTGAATCCTTATAGAGTACGGAGCTTCCTAAATTTAATTCTCCTCATGGGGTGCACCTGTTCTGTTTCCTCTGTAATCCTTATATTGTTCAGCAGATGTCTTGTTATGTTTTTTGTTTTTATTTTTTTTTTAATTTTATTTATTTATTTATTTATTTGCTTGTTGTGTTTTGTTTGTTTCTTTATTTATTCATTTTGTGGCTGGCTCAGCCTGCCCTGGTGGTGGCGCTGGCGCAGCATGTGGTGCCGGGGATCGAACTGCAGTCCCCACAGTTGCCTGAGCCCTCCTAAGCAGGCGCTTTAGACCACTGAACCATCTCACCGGCCCCTTGTTATGTTTTTAAATACAATTTATTTATTTTTATTATTTAGTCATTTGTTTGGTACAGGGTCTCGCTACACAGCTAGAACTTGCAGTGACCCTGCTGTCTCAGCCTCCCCAGTGCAGGAATTACAAGCATGTATCAGCACCCCGATGCAGTACCTGGGATCAAACCTGGGCCCTGGTGCTTACCAGCACCCCTGAGCTATCTCCCCCGGCCTTGTTATGTGTTCGAGACAGGGATCTCACTGTGTAGTTCCAGCTGCCCTTGACCTCACGGCAATCCTCCTGCCTCAGCCGCCTGAGCGCTGGGATTACAGGCAAGTGCAGATGTCTTTCCTCAGGATGCACTAAGTCCTCTAACCCAGCCAAGGAAGCCTAGGGCATCGAGGCC
Organism: Capromys pilorides; assembly: GCA_004027915.1. Classification (NCBI taxonomy): domain Eukaryota; kingdom Metazoa; phylum Chordata; class Mammalia; order Rodentia; family Capromyidae; genus Capromys; species Capromys pilorides. The sequence goes on along the minus strand of PVKN010011194.1, from coordinate 7,339 downwards.
CGTCAGAGTCCAGAACTGGCCGCACTGGTGTCCTCGGAGCCCAAAGTCAAAAGTTAAGCAGAGGCTCCCCCTGGCAGTCCTCAGTTCCTGGGGCCCGGCTCTCCTGGAGATGCCAGTGCCATGGTGTGCTTGATTTCCACAAGGAGCGGCGCAGCTTTTGCTCATTTTGCGTGTGTTCCAGAACCTGCACCTTGGCCTGGCACCCGTGGGGACCCAGGAACTGTTAGACGAGGGGACGAGTAAGCCCTGGGTGCCAGCCATGCAGGCAAAGCACAGACACAAAGGCAACCTCAGTGGAGATGGTATGATTGTATTTGTTAAAATGAATCCAAAAGGGGCTGGGGAGATAGCTCCATGGCACAAGTGCCTGCCTGGCAAGTGCAAGGTCATGAGTTCAAACCCTGGTCCAGCAAAAAACTAAATTAATTAATTAATACAAAACCTTTCAAAGATACTGTGTTAGCAGGAATAGTGGCTCAGGCCTACAATCCCAACCAGCACCTGGAGGCTGAGGCAGGAGGGTTCCTGAGAGTTCGAGAGCAGGCGGGGCTAGGTAATCAGCCCAACGCCAGCCTGGTCTACCTACTGAGTGCTGTAATCAAGGTTTACAAGGGAAAAAATTAATACAGGCCATATAATTTATAGGATTATCTTATAGTAATCATCCAAAGAGAAAATACAAAAGAGCACAGGAGATCTGTCCACACACTGGAGACCCAAAGAATTGAGCTGAGGGTCTGGTTTCCATGGCAACATCCTCCATAGGTCCAATTGGAGGCGTAGACCCCATGATAATATTTCACGCAAGTCTGGATCAAGGATCTGTGCTAGGAAGGCCCAAAGGTCAGTGGTGGAAGCTAGAAAGTCTGTGCCAGCGGGCTGAGGGGTCTGCCCTGGAGCCAGGAAGTGATGCTGACGGTGAGCACAGAGCTCCCCCAAAGTCCCACAGCCACTCTCAGCAACAGTGAGATCTGACCTCCTCCCATGATAACATTCTAGTTCATGTCAGCAAGGCCAGCAGGACAAGCTTCTCGGAACCAACAGCACCGCCCCCTCCCCTCCAGTTCTCCTGTTACGCTGCCGACCACGGTCCTCAGTGGGCCTCCCACCCCAACACTGAGCTGGTCAGTTCAGCCGGGTGTTCCCAGCTTTCCACCAGCTGTCAGTCCGCCTCGGCGAGAGAACCTTCCAAGTGCATTTTACTGCTTCCTCTGATATTTAACCCAAATGTTAGGTAGACTTACAGGGTCACAGCTAAATGTGCTTACTGGACCCCTGATGAATGACATGTCCTTCCTGGGTCACCCAGCTGCCTAATGAGGAATGCAGGGGTTGCAGGGGCACATAGTGGGGAGACAGAGCTGCTGGGAGATCACAGGGACACCCCCTCCTGGCTGCTGCCTGGCACCAGGCTTGGTTCCTGCTCCTTGAGGTCGCAGCACTCACAGGCTGGGACCCCAAGAAGGGTCCTCTCCTGTCCTACCCCTCCCAGCCCCTCCCAGATGTCCCTTGAGGCCGTTGGACCCATCCATGGCTTTGTCCTTAGACTGCTGCTGGCTCCCAGCGCTGTCACTGGAGCCCCTCAACATCGGAGCCCGACCGAGTCCCGCAGAAGGAGCACAGCCATGTCGGGAGGGAGGCTCACTGAAAGTGCTCCATCGTTCCGGGCTGGCCAGATAGCTCAGCGGATTGAAACACTTACCTTTCTGGCCAGGGAGATAGCTCCCGCGGCACAAGCACCTGCCTGGCAAGTGCAAAGTCATGAGTTCAAACCCTGGTCCTGCAAAAAAAAAAAAAAAAAGCCTATTTTAACAGACCAGGATTCGATCCCCCCAGCTGTGGGGACCCTGTACTAAATACACAAAAAAATTT
>PVKN010011193.1:0-21907 GCA_004027915.1 Capromys pilorides | reverse complement strand
TTTTTAGGAGAAACAAAATGAAACTCCAAACCAAGATGATAAAAGAGTAACAATGGTTAGTACATTGCATATTGTAACTTCAAAGTAGTTACTCAGAGTACAAGATACAAGCATGAAAATTGTCCAGACAAAATTAGCACTAATTGTTCTTCTGAATGAAGAGAAATTAGTAGCACAAATATCTTAACTAATATATATATTTTTCCTTTTCCTTTTTTTTTCTCCTTCCCTCCTTCCCAGTTTCTCTTTCCTTTTCAGCAGTTTCTTCCCATTTCACAATATCTATCAGACAATTTGAATCATCTCATACCTGAAATAAATGAGACTTGCACGTGACTTTGTCTCTTTCAGCAACTGGTTTTAACAGAATGACTAGTTCAAGCACCAGACTTTTCATTACATCAACAAATATTTTCAATCTTTTATTCTCTAATGTAAAAACAGAAGAAAACAAAACCTGCCATTGTTGTAATCAGAGATGACAGCATCCTCTGCCCAATGACTCAGAAACTAAAAAGGGGTTATTTCCTCAGTGTTTATTCTAACAGGAAAGGGGAGAGGGACTGGATATACAGCTCAGTAACATAGCCACGTGTCTGGCAAGCACAAGCTCCTGAGTTTGATTCCCAGTATGAAAAGAAAAAATTCTTGAAAAAGTCACTGTCAGACGGCAGCTATGTCATGAGAAAAGCCCATCTCATTGGCCATAGTTCTTGCTGCCTGTCTTTGACATCACTGTCTTCAAAGAAGAACAGATGGGAGAGAGGCTGTGGCATGGCCCTTTTTACAAGACAGGCTACCACAAATAATGTTGTTCTTTTCAAATGAGTTTGCCATACTATATATTTGGAAGCTTATTTCTTATACTCTATGTATAGGAGCAATAACCACTTACATGAGCAATGCCTTAAAAATAATTCAGACCAAGGTGTCCCAAGAGAACTGTGCTAAAAAAATTAAATCACCTTTTGATGGATATTTGGACAGTTGGTCCAAATGAACCATGCATAGATTTTGTGTATGTGTGTGTGTGCGTGCGTGCGTGTGTGTGTGTGTGTGTGTGTGTGTGACATGTTAGATTGGGGCCTTGTGCATGCGAGGTAAGTGTTCCAGAACTAAGCCATGCCTTGTCCCCAACCACAGACTTTATAGAAGCCAACAGAGAGCTTTATGAAGTCACCAACTTTTCTTGAAATCTAAGAAATTGAGAGGGCAGTGGTGTATGAACTGGGTAGACAGAGGGGCTTCACTTAATCAACTCTCTTGGGTCAAATACAGAAATGATTTATTAGCTGTTACCTCTCTTAGCTGCATACCAGAAACAAGGGATCAAAGCCTCGGGGGCTTTTGAATTAAAGATCACAAAGTTTAATGCCTTCAACTAAGAGATGAAGAAAATGAGGCTCAAGTAAGTTGATCTGCGACCGAGGAAGAAAATAGTTTGCATACAGTGTTATGCAACTGCTGAGTAGGAGAGCTGGGTGAATGCCTGACGCCTTGCCCAGTGACCCCTGTCCTACGGTGCCCAACCACAGCTTGCATCTGGGCAGGAGGAAGGCTGCTTTGTGCTGGGATCACCCTCACACAGTGCTCTCTGTGAGTCAGCAGGAAGCCCTGCATTTCCCACCCCCTCCCCCTGCCCCTGGGTGCATCTGTGGTGATGAATGGACCCGCGGCATGCTAAGTCAGCCTCTAGGAAACCTCTGAAAAACCGCTTGGTGAATGCAATTTGAAAGGCTCTTGGGGGCCAGCACAGATGAAGGAAGCTTTTTTCTCCCTGGCTTCCTGTTGGATGCACATGGTTTTGGCCAACCCTGAGGAGATCGCCGCACTCACCGTGGAACCAGGGAGCGATGGCGTCGGAGGTCTTCTCGTAGCCGGCCCGAAAGGGAAGCTGCTCCTCTTTGAACCACTGGATGATGTCCTGATGGGCAGAGGCAGACGCTGTCCTCGACACTCCCTGATTTCTGTGAAGTGTAAGACAGTGGCAGGGCAGAGTTAACTACATGGACACACACACACATTACATACCATCAGCCCTCAGAATACTGGGCTCACATCCTTGGATTCAGCAAAAGGTCGAAAATATCCGAAGGAAAAGAAGTATGTTCATAATGAACACATAGAGACTTCTGTCTTGTTGTTTACTCCCTAAACAATATAAGTACTTAGATAGCATGTACGATGCATTAGGCATTACAAGTAACCTTGAGGTGATTTAAAATATGCAGGAGAGGGCTGGGGAGATAGCTCCATGGCACAAGTGCCTGCCTGGCAAGTGCAAGGTCATGAGTTCAAACCTCTGTCCCGCAAAAAAGTAAATAAATAAAATATGCAGGAGGATATGTACAAATTCTTGCCTTTGTATATAAGGAATTTGAGACCCTTCAGATTTTGACACATTTGGGAGTCCTGGAACTAATTCATGGCAGATATTGAGGGGCAGCTCTGTGTGTGTGTGTGTGTGTGTGTGTGTGTGTGTGTGTGTGTGTAAGACAGAGACAGAGAGCTGGAGACAGAGAGAAACCAAGAGTGTGAATGTGAAAGTATTATATACGTTCCACATCTAGTTACACGGTCTGAGCTAATGGGAGGTTGTGCTCCCTACAAGATACCACTATGCAACTCCTGAAGGCAGAGAGAGGAAAGAACATCAATCCATCACTTGACTTCCAGTCCTAAATGGCTGTCTTAGGTAGGAGCCACTGCTGTGTTAACACATAAGACTTAAATTCATTTTTAATAGGAATTAGAAGGTCCATTAACTCCCAATTAAAATGTGAGAATAGAACTATTAAAAAGTTGCAATATACCCCAAAGTTTTTTCCTGCAGAGTATACAATTGCAAACAAAATAAATCACATGTGATAAGATAAATCTGTTCCATAACATTTTTTATTATTTGGGGCTGGGAAGCTAGCTCAGTGGCTTAAGCACTGCCTGGCCAGTCCAAGGTCCCTAGTAGAAAACAAAAACAAAAACTTATTATTTGACCTTCTTCTCTCTGTTCCCACTAACCTTCCCAAACTGCTCTCTCCCCCATGCTTTGAAGAGACTTAGTTCTGCTAAAAGACAGTCTCAGGAATATGAAACACAAGGAAGACAACTGCCTGAGGCTTAGGGAGAAAAAATAAGTAACATAATAATTTTTAATAAATTCAGCAGCAGAACTCAAGATCTGGAATGTGAGTGAGTTTCCACCACAAAATGCAATGTTAAAAGGTGGTAAACATATTTCCAAGTTCTATGCAATGGCCCACTGAGATGAATTCAGTTTGAAAACAATAATGCCAAAGTGTTTGGCTTAGCAATTGAATTTCCTAAAATATAAGTTAACTTGAGGGTCACTGTGCTTTTTGTAGTAACACACACTACCATCAGTTACATGTGTCATGTATGTTAGATAGACACATGTACATATACATATGTATACATATGCATATATTATCTCTCAAGATTTCCAGAGCATTCTGGAGAAATTGTCCCATAATATTTGACTTCCCTGAGAAGTAGACATTTCATATACATGAAATTATGATGCATTTTGTAGTAATATTATGAAATAAACTTTCATAGCATAGTTTTCAAATGAGATTTCTTTTGTCCATGAAATCCTTGGAGATCAAGTGAAATATCAAAGATACTGGAGATCCAGTCTCTGTCCACCCCTGGCTAGCTTTGGGCTGCCCTGTGCCATTGCCGTTTGTGGAGTCCCACCCTAGCCCTGTCTCATCTGGTACCCAAGCAGCACTTCATGCAGTGTCTTAAATTGGAAAGGATGGGCTGAGCAGAGCTTATAAGAACTGCTCTGTTTTTTATAGATGACTTCATTGCTGTCAATCAAGTAGACTGTGCTGTAAAAATACTGTAGGAAAGGGAAATCTAGGAGGTTATAGCCTCATGTTGCCCTGGTAAACTTCAGGGAAAGGTGAGGAGGCTGCACAGATTGCTCCAGAACAGGTTCTGTGGCCAGCACACACACAGAGGAGCCCATGTGAGACCAAAGGCCCACATACTTCTGTGACCTGGAGCAAAGGGGATACCTCCTATCTTTCTTGTTTTCTATCATCCACAAGGAAAAACATCATTGCCCAGACTGTCACTCTGTAGAACATTGTCATTTAGAATCGGTGCCTATATCTCAAAGTGGAACCTTTCAGTAGCGTAAGTAGAAATAATTACAGTAGAGGAAAAGATCTACCTTGGTGTTTCCTCTGAGGTCATAATCCCTGGTAAAAAAAGAAATGTGCTCAAAAATAACTACCAGCTCCAAGCAAAAGGAGATTTTTGCTTGTTTTTCATTTCACCATACACCTGACAAGTATTTTTAGTTTTCATTTCAGAAGGCAAAGTTATAGAAATTCTACTTCACTCAATCAATAACTCATTTCAAATATTTCCTTTCTCAATATTAGAGCAGAGAGCAGAGTTCAGTGGTAGAACACTTGCCCAGCATGCATAAGGCCCTGGGTTCAAGTCCCAGCACCCCTAAATAAATAACAAATTATCTAAAAATACTATAATATCAGTAGCCTGGAACAAAGAACTTTCTCAACAGTTGCCATGAAGGATAGCCATTTCTGTTGTACTATCACTGTGCTATTCTTCAAAGGTTTTCCCAAAAAATTGTTTTCCCAGCACCCCCACAACCTAGCAGGTGAAGGGACCATGGCCAGCACATAGAGGATTCCCAAATTCTCCAAATCTGAACTTGGCTGTGTATCTCAGAGCAAGGGCAGCCACCCAAAGCTGACTGGGCAGCAGCGAAATGTGACCCTCGCGACATGAGAATCAGCAAGTCCCCAAGCTCCTGTTTGTTCTTTTACCGTGAAGAGCATCTCCAGGGTTTGAGAAACCCATTGAGCCCTTTGCTCCTTACTTGCCCACCTGCTGCCACTGGGAGGCCGGGGGATGCAGGAAGTCATCTAGCTGGATGCTCATTTCCACCATATCATCAGCGATGTAGTATCCTTATTAGCGGAGCTATTTTGTAAGTTAGAGAAGGGCAAATGCTACATCAGATCTCCCAGAAAGGGTCAGAGGCGAGGTTAAAGACATGAGCAGCTGGCAGGCCCTGCACATCTCAGGGCATGGGGGTCTGTAACCAGCACATCTCCAAGCTGAGCACAAAGCCAGCCCGTGGCTGACTTCCCCACGGGATTTATTCCTGGCAATGTCAGCTCGGTAAAGGGTTGTTGGCTCACCCGAGAGGCTTTTGCGGGCAACCCGCTGCAGCAAGGAACTGGGGCTTGGGTGGGAGGGGAGGTCTTCTGGGCTTCTGTGGGACTCCGGGACTCTGTGGCCCCTCACCGCTTCTTCTGCGCTGGGACAGCCTCTTGTAGTCTTCCCGGGCCTGCTTAGCCAAGGAGCGCCTCTTCTCATCAGCTGCTTTGGATTTCCGCACTAGAACAAGAGGGTTTGGGAAAGGCTTTGGTCAGCCCGCAGAGACACAGGGAGGGGCCGAGACGCAAGAGCTCTGCAGATACCGTCTGTCTTCTGTTGACGTTCACGAGCAGTCACTATCGGCACTGTTACCTCGATGCTGGGGCTCACTCAAGAGTCACCACAGGATTCTCTCCTTTGGGAGTCTAGGGATTTTGTGAGCAGAGAAAAGGAAGATAAAGGGCCAGAATTCCCTGCAGCTGCCAAGACTAAGTGACGAACCCCAGCCTGAGCCAGGGTGCAAGTGGCCAGGGCAAGAAACAGTAAGAGGCCGAGGCCTCGTGCCTCACACATCCGTGTGCACGGTGCAAGGTGCCCTGCATCACTGGCAGAAACCGGGCAGGCAGGACCGCTCAGTGCTTTGTGGCCAGGGCAGGGTGGAGAGCAGTGGGCCTTATTGTGAGCTGAACTGGCCTGCTGAGAAAAAGTGATACTTAATCTTAAGAGTGTTCCAGATCGTTGTAGAACATATTGGTACCCATAGGTTACACAAGCCAGCCTGTTAGAGTCACTGTAATACAGAGGGTTTGGAGGGTTGTTTTACTCACACAGTGGTGAAGACTAACTTAGAACAGAGAACAATTTTCACTGAGTGTACTTCAGATGCTACTGGTCAAATTATGTTAAATTTGACTTCAAAGAGAAAAAAACGTTCAATTATTCTGTGACTTCAGAACACAGCACAAGGTGACCACTGACTGGATCTTGACAATATTTTTGTTTCACAAAAGATTTTAATGGCATCTGTTGTAATGGAACTGAAAATCAATCTAGGATTTTCAATATCCTACAAATATTGCCACTTGCACTCTCTTGCCTGAGCTACCTTGAGGACACTTTAGTCTTCTCTGTCACAATGCCCTAATCCTTTCTTAACCTTGAATTCTACACCATGACACACCCTCTGCCCAGCCTCCATGGGCGTTGGCTGATTCCCCCATGGGATTTATTCCTGGCAATGCCAGCCCAGTAAGGGGTCACTGGGTCGGAGACAGCAGTGGGGTGTAGTACATTGCCTGTGTTCTTCACATCACAGTTGCATGTACCCAAACAGCACACGGCACCCCATAAGAACAACAGGTTGTGTGTAGATTACAAAGGAAATGGAACTTTTAAAGAATGCACTCACTGCTAAAAACTTACAGGGGAAATTTGAACCGGAATAACAAGAAGTAAAAATTTAAATAATTGGTTTAAAGTTTTAACTCTTATTAGTATATGTCTGCAGTATATAATGGCTACGATCCTCAAGGGGATTGGCATATGTACTCAACTCATTGTAATCCTTTTGTCAGTCCCCTTACCTCTTCTCTCCCTCTCTCCTCCTGATTCCTTTCCTACTTGAGAAAGATCTCTTTCCCTCCTTCCTATTATCTGTTTTACTTCACACTTTATACATTGAGTTTCTTATACAAGAGAAACCATGTGATAGTTAAGCCTGTGTATCTCATTCATTTCACTTCACATTATGGTCTTACAGTGCATCATTTTATTACAAAGGACTCAAGCTTGGGCCAGGGAAATAGCTTGGAGGCATAGCACCTGCCTAGCAAGTGTGAGGATAGGAGTTCTCTCCTCAGTACCATACACACACACACACACACACACACACACACACTCACACACACACAACTTTTTAATAAATCTGATACAAGTTTTAAATAGACATGTGATTCGACGGCTATATCACTTTGTTGAACAACATATATTTTATGTATCATATTTATAAAAAGAAAAGAATAACAAAGCAAAAGCAATATAACACCTGAAATTTTTCTCAAAAAAAAAATTTCTCAAGTTCACCCTTCTCTATGGTAGGGTGGTATCCCTTGGTGTATGAATACCATGTTTTCTTTATCCATTCATCTGTTTATGAGCATAGAGGCTGCCTCCCAGACTTAGCTGTTATGAATTATGCTGCTATAAACTTGAGTGTGCATGCACCGCCGTAATACCATGTTTTGAATTCTTTCAGGAAGACATCTCGAAGAGGAATAGGTGGCACAACACATTTCCTATGTTTAGCTTTTCAAGAAATTTCCACACTGATTTCCACAGTGGTTGTGCCAGCTTACACCCCCACCAACAATAAAGAAGTTTCTTTTCCATTCAAGTTCTCCAATGTTTATTATTGGTTAATGTCTTGAAGAAAGATATTCTTTCTGGAGTGAGATGGAATCTCAGTATTGTTTTAATTTGCATTTCTCAAATGACCAGCAATGTTGAACATGTTTTCATGTAATTATTGGCCACTGAATCAATAATCTTAAAACCCACTCCTCCAAGAAAACTAATGTCAACATGTTAATAACACTTCAATTCTTCTCATTCATAATATAGGTTTTTAAAATGAGTGATTTTTTTTTCATGCTATATTATAGTCTTTCACTTCTCCAATGTAAGGAGATAAAAAATATACTCTCAAGTCATTAAAAACTCCTCCAAAGTGTGCTTTTCCTACCTGGAGACCATTCTATCACCTAGATACAACATCATCATTAAAGATGAATTAAGAACCACTTTGGTAATCGAAAGGAGCTCATAAACATTTGAGTAACCACTTGGGAAGAACATTCGAGTGCAATTCAGCATGAAGACATCTCTCGATGAGTCACTTTCAGGGGTTCTTAGATTGATCATTTTATTATGTAAAACCTTCAGTTGAGAGGCTCAATGGGTGCCGTGAGGACCCTGGGGTACTCACAAGACGCCTGCCATTCCGAATCTTCTTTCCAGCTCTTATAAATCTGCTTGGTTTTCTCTTCATCTATTTGCTTTATTTCTTCATCTTGTTTTATCTTCACAGATTCTTTCTTCTGTTAAAAAAAGAAAAAAGAAAAAAAGACAAATGAACCCTGGTGAGCAAATGCACAGTTCCTGCAAAGGTGGGGATGCCAGGCAAGCCTGACTCCTGAACCCTGACTCCTGAACCCCGGGCCTCGGGGAGGCAGCTGCTGGCACAGTGCTACCAAAGCTGGATCACCACTACCTGCATCCCTTGAGGGACCTCACTGAGTCCCTGGAAGGCTGCGTCCCCATGAGTAAAACAAGGAAGAGTATTTGGTAGAGAGAGAGTGAGGCCTGAATTTCAGAAAGTGCCAAGCACAACGGGCAACTCAGCAAGAACACAGTGAGCATCCTTTCCCTCAGGCCTAGCACTCAGCTGCTCCAAATATCTTTCCCTGAAGTCCACACAGGGTTTCCCAGAGCCCATGCAAATAGCACTCTGCAGTGGCTGACAATGGGGTCCCAGCACACATCCCAGGGCATCTCAGCCGTGTGTCCTGGTGCTCTGGAACCATGTGTCCCAAAATGTCGCATGGTATATACAGTCTTCCATGCTTCAAAAGGGAGAACTTTTTTGTTCAAAACCAACCAGAAAAATATTTTTTAAATAACCTTTGTAGAAGAAAAATAGAGAACAAAAAATGTGAGTGCTCTATTACAAAGGGAATTCTTGTTTTAACTGTGGTAAAATTCATACAACAAAACTTACTATTTTTGCCATTTCTAAGTACACCATTCTGTGGCATTAAGTGCAATGAAGGGAATTCGATTTATCCCAGAGAGAAACAAAATCACTTAAACATGAAAAGTTTTTGCCTTTTTTATTTTTTTGAATCTGAAGACAGCCTCTGGAGTATTCAGAACAAAACTGAATTTACTGCTTGAAGGATCAATAAAAGCCTTGGTTAGTTAAGTAATAAAGCAGGCTGAGCAGGCCAGCAAAGAGTCCCTCTCCGCCACCAGGGACAGGTTGCTTTTCCTGTATGTTCCCACTGAAAGCCAAAGTCTTCTCTGCTGTTAAGTTCTTTCTCCATAACTAGAATCAAAACTTTGATGTTGTAAAACTTGTGTTTCATCACCATGGGAAGTCATAAATCACAGTGAATCTTGTGATAATTTATAGATTTGTACTTCAGAGGAAACTAAACTTCTGTGTCCATATTTTTCTTACAGTTTTCCTGCCTGGAGCTAATCTCTTTTGTTTGCTAATACAGTGCAGATTAAAAACTGGGGATCAGTTTTTGGTGTTTGAGATGACTCTTAAAACTTGCCATCGCCCATGGAAGCTGCTTGCAAGCCCGAGATACCGCAAATGCTGCTAGCACTTCCCAAGGTTAAATAGAAAGAACTTAAAAGCAAAGCTCTGTTCGCCTGCCCGATGCATCTGACTTTATTTTCAAGGCTCTGGGAAGCAAAGTTATAACCTCAAACTAGGCTTGTAGTAAGAGGCCGACAGCGGTAGTGCCAGGCGGAGTGGTACTGCTCAGACTCATGGGGGCACTGCCTTCAGGAAATCGGCGCCTTTTTAATCTACAGCATAATTACAGGGCACGGAGGGGAAGGAAACACAATTAATGAGCTTCACACAGTAACAGCAGATGAGATCTGGCCCTGGCCCACAGAGCTGCTCCACCTCTAGGGCCCTAAGTTCTGTCTGGTTACACTGGCTCTGAAGCAGCTTGGGAAGGGACCCTAGCTTCTTTCTCTCCAATCATCAGGTGTTCCCTAGCAACGCCAAGCAAGCCCTGCCTCGGCGCCTTCACCCCTGCTGCCCCTTTGGCCAGGGACGTCCCTTCCCAGACACCCATGTGACACCCTCCCCAGGTCCTTCCTTCTCTACTCCAGCGTCATGGTCCCAAACAGGGAACAACTGCTTGCTAACACACCCCTCCCATCCTTCAGGCTGTGTTTGGCCCCTGCATCCTGCTTTGGTGTTGCCAATTGCTCTTAGGATTAAATGACTTGCAGATTTAGTGCTCTTCTTCCCCACTGAGAAAATAAGCTTCCTGCAGACAGGAGTTTCTAAGTGGTTCCTAAAATGGGCTTCCAATTTCCACGTCACTTCGTCACACAAACAGGAGCTCAGTATGCATTTGCTTAATGAGTACATGGATTAGCTTTCTCAACTGCTGTCATTTAAAATAATACAGTGTAACCTGGGCAGTGCTACTGGCAATTGCTTTTGGATTTTTATTGCTGTTGTTTTAGAAAAGGTACATACAGCTGTCAGTACTTACAAGGAACTGGTTCCAGGATACTTGCAAATATCATAATCTCTGTATATTCACATCCCTTTATAAATGTGGAGCCTCCCATGTACTCCAATACTTAATAAAATGTAAATATTATATAGAGATAGATATCTATATCTTTATATAAATATACAGAGAGATAGACAGACAGACAGACAGACAGAGAGGTAGAGGCAGAGGCAGAGGCAGAGACAGAAAGAGAGGCTCCTTATGTCTCTCATACTAGGCTTGAACTTGCATTCTCCTGCCTCAGCCTCCTGAAGTGCAGTCATTACGGCCCTGAGCCACCATACCCAATTTATTAAACTGTGTTGTTTAGGGAATAATGACCCCTCAAAAGTCTGTAAATGTTCAGTACAGATGCAGTATTGTTTTCAAACATTTTAGATCTGTGATTGGATTGGTCGAATGGCCCAATGTGGAACTCCTGTATAGAGTGCTCACTGTTATGCATATAGGGAATATGTTATGGTTTGTGTCTAGTTGTTCCCCCAAAGCCTCATGCAGGCATGGAAGGGAGACTTACAGAGTTTGATATTAACTCATGATCCACTGGGATTATGGGTCTTAGTACCAGTGGGATTATGGGTGTGAGTGCCATGCCTAGCCTGGGGCAGACAGCCTGAGTGCAGTTTAGGGAAAACAGACTTGCTCTCTGCTGCCCTTTGTCGCTGTTACTCCTTTTGCTTTTGCTCTCTGCTCTTTGCTGCCACCATGAAAGGTCACTCTCTGTCAAGTGCTGCTCTGCCTTGGAGCCAGCTGAGTACGGACTGAAACCTCCAGTAACTGAGAGCTAAATAAGCCTTTCCTTCCCTCATTTTGGGTGTCAGGTATTTGTCCCAGCAATGAGAGAAAAGTAACTGAGACAGAACACAATTCCAAAATTTCACCATAATTTCTCGAAATCTCTACACTGCAGTCTATCCCAGTATACACACATCCCTATGTAGAATCAGGGCAACTATCAGCGAACTCCCAGGACTGGGTGGGTGGGCCCCTCCACAGCGCAGGCCCAGGCCTGGGGCCATCCAGAACCTACTTATCTTGCTTTTTTAGATTCTGTGGGTCAAATCCAACTGCAGTTCCTCAGTCACTGTGAGCACTATATGACTGGAAATCAACAAAGCATGGTGCAGAAGGACTGAGCCAGAGGGATAACAGAAGGGACAGAGGGGCAAGCGAGTGCCTGAAGGAGCTCTGGCTCAGTGGACGTGGACAGCACAGATGCCGCTCCTTCAAGCATCAGGTTCATGGAACCACAAGCGACTTCACGGGAGCATGCCATTTGCCACTCTGAAATCAGTCCTCTTCCACATCTGCAGCAGCCCAGGATACCGTCTCAGCCTTAGCTCCCTGATGAGGAGCTCAACAGCTGCATCCCACCATCTGCTCTTTCCAGGACTTTGCAGAAGCTCCCAACTCTAGATAAATGGGTAAAGACAAATAGCTGCACTGGCAGTTTCTAGGATGGATTTCACACGCGGCTGCTTCATTTCATTTCTGCATGAGGCTAATGAAGCAATTCGTGACACATTAGTGGAAATGCCTGTGCATTTAGCTCCCTGAAGACAGCATGCAAGTCTTTCGCCTGGTAAAATCCATATGCCTTCATACGATTGACAGAATCTGCCAACATTTGTTGAACATTTCTCGAAGAACTCAAAGGTGACTGAAAATTAAATGAAACACATCTGCATAGGGCTCAGAGCTGTGATGCAGTTTCAGAGGTTAATCGGTCAATGCTTCCCTAGTTTCCACTTTCTCTGCTGCTGGCCACAATCCTCGGAGGTGCGGTCATCAAAATCCCCCTTCCTGATGGCACCTCAACTCCTGAGCCAAGTCTGACTGAGCACCAGGTCCTTGAAGCCTCAGCATTCTTGTTTAGGGAGGACATGCGAGGGAGGCACTGCTGGGGAGCCAGGAGCCAAGAATGGTGTGTCTTACTCCTGCCTGGCCACGCAGAACTTACAATGACTTCTAGATACCAGCACTGTTCCTTCATTCAAGTTCCCTTCTTGCTGGATCTCTACATCCCCTGTATTTGTTGAGGCAAGTTAACTGCCTTCATCTGCAAAACTCGGCTACGTAACATTGCGCCTTGCTCCAAGCCTGGAAATGTGCCTGGGACCTCTTGCATGTAGTGCCTGGGAGCCCTAGCTAGGTCACATTTCTTCTCTCTTGCTACCCTTGTTATAGGTTTACTGTTCTCCAGGTGGGTTCCCCAGGAGGGAACTTCCCAGGTCTGTTTTCTGGATTTGCAGTGTCATTCCTCCGTGACATGCCCTGACCTTGCTGGCATTGTGACCAGGCTGGCAGGATCACAACAGATCCATCTTAAGATCTGCTCAGTCACACAAGCTCCCATCCTTTGCCTGAGCTAAGTCGGGCACAGGAGGCACCCCCCCCTGTGACAGTCCTACAGCCAGCTGCAGCCCACATTACCACATTACATGCCTTGTGCCTAGGGCCCTTTCTTGAATGTTGGCACAGATCAGAAATCGATCACAAATGTTCAGCAAAAGCTCTGTACCAATATTCAGGGAGGAGCCCAGTGGGTGGTGTGAAGTCACTACCATGCTGTGTGCAAACCAGCGTGGCAGAGACCATCAGCTCTTGCCAAAATGCCCCTTTCGGAGCTACTGGGCACATGGCTCGCCAGCTGTACCACTGCCCCTGCAGTGTGGGGTGCCCAGGTGAATAAATTATCTCAACACAATGCAGGTGACAACTGAATTTGTTATTTCTATTTAGGCCCTTAGAACCTCCTTCACATATTCCTCCTGGCTCTTTCTCCCTCCTTCAGCTGGGATGCTGACAGTAGCCATGTCACCAAGGACCTCGGGGTCACCAAACCTTGAAGCCATGAATGCTTGCATGCAGCTGATCCCTTCTGAGCCAGAACACCTCTCCTACACTGTTATAAGAGAAAAGGTACATTATGTTATATTTCATCCATTGCACAAAATAGGTCTATTTAAGAGTTTGGCCTGTTGAAATCGCCCATGATAAATGCTAGTGGCATGTTCTGTGTTCTCTTCATAGTTACTTGTACCCATCATAGGTGGTTCAATTAATGCTGCTTTGACAAAGGATTGCTATTGCTAACACATACTACGATCAGGTGCTATTACTGACCTAGTGTTTTTAGTTCAGACAACATCACCAATGGATGAGCAACAGAACGCCCAACTTTCTGCTGCAAAAACTGAGACTCAGAGGCGTTGTGTGGTCTGCTCAAGCCCACATGGCTGCCGTGGTGCCTTCCCCACTTTGTTGACATTGTAGTGATAAGAAAATGAGGCACAGATCCAGTTTCCTTATGCTTATTACTTGGCAAAGTACTAAGTTCAAAGGCTCCCAGTCACTATTTACTATCCCCTCTCTACTCTTTTCTCACTGTGGTACTGTGAAAGGATGCTTGGCTGCTTCTCACCCAATGCAGAACACTGCCCAAACCAGTTCCTTCAGTTCTGAATAAGTTAGGAACCTTCCAACAGGTCTTGAACAAGTCTGTGAAAAACCCAAGACAACTGAAAATCTTCGAGGGTATTGCTGACAGAAGGCCCATAGCTGCGAAGGCAGCTCCCCTGCTTTCCTCACCACTCTGAGGTCCACAGAGATGGCCGCAAAGAGCACCAGCCCCTTACATGTTAAAACTCAGAGGCCGCTAGCCATCCTTCCTAACACTGCCTCACATTGTGCAGATAAGAGCTCCAAATACGCTTGCTATACTTAGAATCTGAAGAACTTGGAACTGCTGCTACAGTTTGGGTTCCAAACGTCTCCCAAGGCCCAGGTCACTGTGAGGAGATAGCAGGAAGGTGCAGTGAAAGACCATTAGGTAGGTAGCAGCATGCTCTTGGAGGGGTCTGTTGGTGCCAGCCCCTTCCTGTCTGCCTCTTTGGGTCCTGGGATGGCACTGAGGTGCCTTGCACTGCCCTGTGCTGCTGCCATGGTGTCCTGCCTCACCACAGGCCCAAACAACGGAGCCAGCCACTCGCAGGCTCAAGTCTCCAAATCCGTGAGCTGAAGCAAACCTTTTCTCTAGGCAGATTGACTGTCGCAGGGCTCTGCAGGGCGGGAAAGCTGACCAGCACACCTGTGAACAAGCAGAGGCTGGCCCCAGACCTGGCCAGTGGCTCAGCACCGGGGCACAGGCAGCCGACAGGGGTCTTTGAAGCCATGTGTTCAAAAGTGTTTTCTACTTTGTCAAACATTCCCTCCTCTTGTCTCTTACCAGCTAACATCAACTGCGTGGGGACAGCACTTGGAACACGTTGTACCAGCTATTCTGTTCCCCAGAACTATTCCTTCGGCTGAATCATTCGTCTCATGTACGCACACAACAGTTTCTGCAATGCTGATTTTTTAAAACTTCAATGTTTTTCGTATCACCACGGTCCTTTTCTTACTAGCCCTTTCTACGGTTCACAGCTTTGGCATTTGTCACCTTTTTCAGGATTGTTAATGATTCTTCCACCAACCTCACACTAAGCCCAGATGTGTAGCAGGCAGTGTGAATGGGAGGACTTGATACAGGGGACTGAGGTGATCCCTACAAGCATCATGGGTAGGGGTGCCACAAACTCTTGGTCTCTGAAGTCTTAGGCTCAGTTTCCAGCTCACTAGCAGAGTCTTTTGTTTGTTTGTTTTGTGGCCAGCTCATCCCACCCTGTGGGCAAGGCTGGCATGACATGTGGTTCTAGGGATCAAACCATGGTCCCTGCATTTGCCTAAGCCTGCCTAAGCAGGCGCTTTAGACTGCTGAGCTATCTTGCTGGCCCGACACCAGCAGACTCTTCAGGAAAAGTGTTAGCAGAGTTGGCAAGCACAGCAACCACCCCAGAGATGGATGCTCCTACCCAAGCACATACACATGCTAGAGTATTCTATAAAACTGAAACTATTCACATAGAACCAAGAACAATATTTATAAAAGTGTTGCTTTGCAAGATGACCCAAGATCTGCCATTGTTCCAAGGAATTAAAATAATACAAAGGACTGGCCAAAGAGCTCAGTGGACTAAAGCACCTGCTTAGGCAGGCACAGGGGCCCAGATTTGATCCCTGGCATGCTGTTCTGGCCCCACCTCCAGGGCACACTGAGTCACTGAGTTGGTGACTGACTCTGGGCATGGTGGCATGTGCCTGCAAACCCAGCGCTTGAGAGGCTGAAAACAGGAGGATCACTATAAATCTGATCTGTGTAGTGACACCCTATAGACCCTGTGCTAATATATATAAAAGTAAAATAAAATAGGGGCTGGGAAGACAGCTCTGTAGCACAAGTGCTTGCCTGACAAGTGTAAGGTCGTGAGTTCGAACCCCAGTCCCACAAATAAATAAATACATAAATAATAAATGAAATAATACAAAGAACTTGCATACAGCAGGTTCATTCAGATGTACTTCCACATTCTACAATCCAGGAAATATATCAAGTACAGCATAACATACTGAAAATGGTAAGATCCAAAAGAAGTTCCCCTTAATAAGACACATCAGCTTCACAGGCACAAAAGTGATGAATTACATTGCCAATAACAGCGGGAACCCACCTTAGAAAGACCACCAGCACTGGATGCATTTGCAGAGGCAGGATGAGTACGCTCCTTGGAGAAGGCACCGAGTCCTCCCTGAGGCACCCCAGTGATGCTGCTTCCCAGGGACTGTACCCATGGTTCTATATATATATATATATATATATATATATATATATATATATATATGTAATTTTTATTTTTAATAAGAAATAACAATTTGATAGTTTCAAAACATGTTAGTAGTACATTCATAATAATTGATACATTGAATATTGTTGTCCTCATAGTAGTTATACAGAGCACAGGGTATAGATATGATAAATTTTCTAATCATATTAGTAGGGGAGGAAAAAAAGAAAAAAAAATTTTATCTTCTCTGTGTACAAAGAGGGAGTAGCTGTATACATAGTCTGACGTTCCACAATTGCAGTGGGTTACCAGTGAAACTGGCAATGTTGGCGGCTTTTAGTATAAGCCTCTTATAGCTCATCATACTAATCTAGCTCTGTGGTCTATGCCTCGTAATTATGCTTTTCTGCTGGGTGACCAAGGGCAAGTCAAGGCCAGAACTGTATAATAGATCATTCATCTTTTGTATCTTCCAGGGTCAAATCCCACAGTTCTTCCCACACAAAAAGAAGGCTGCCTGTTTACTTTTAGGCTACAATGAACTTTTGAGTCAAATGTGTCATTTGACCTTCCTGCCAGGTGTTAAGGAAGGTAAGTGTCGTCCCTTGTCCAAAGTGGTAAAGGACCTGTTAACAGGCAGGAGAAGAGGGGCTTGAGCCCACAGCCCCTCTGCATCTCTGGCTCGCTCCTTACGCAGGGGCACCAGACAGAGCCCGTGGAAGCCTTTCACCACGTCAACCTCTGTGCTCACCGTCCATCTGTTAGAGACTTTGGCAGCTGCTGAGATGCTGGGGACAGGGTTAAGGAAATCCGTTCTGCTTTGTATTTACTCTGTTTAAAAGCAAACAGCACTATGAATATTTATGCAAAATCTCCCCCTCCAAAAAAAAAAAAAAAAGCGAATGTCATCCCACCCAGATTGGTCAAAGGATAGTGTCTTTAAAATACAGTTGCTGGGACTGGGGAGTTAGCTCAGCTGTATAAGTGCCTGCCTGGCAAATGCAAGATCCTGAGCTTGATCCCCAGTGCCACATGCCATGCGGGCCTCAGAATGTGATGTGGTGGTGCACACGTGTAATCCCATCGTCAGGGAGGCTGAGACAGGAGGATCACTATAATTCTGAACTACACAGCGAGGCCCCACATCCAAAACAAAATACATACATACATACATACATACATACATATAAAAGTATGAATAAATAAATAAAATACAGGTGCTCTCAGAAGCACAGGACTTGCAATCTACATAAGCAAATGAGTTACAAACAGATGCTTCTGACATCAACATCACTTGCTTATAGTGTATTTCTCCAGAGATTAGGCATCATATGAGGTTTATTCTAATTACACTTGCTTTGAAAACTGGCTTGGAAAACCATTCATTGTGGCTCTTAACTTAATAGTCACAGTGTTTAAAAGTAGAGTTATGCAGTCGGATGAATGCCTAATGCCTGTGATTAAAAATAAACCAGAATGCTCCAATAAACAGAACTCTCTAAGCATTTGTCATTTGTGGTAAAGAGGAAAATGGTATGTTAAAAAAAAAAAAAAGTGTTTTTTTTTTTGAAAAGACAACACTGAGTATTTCCTCAGCTCAGCTCTGACACCTCTGGGATCCGCGATACTCCTCAGTGGGCTGACAGCTAGAATGGTCACCTGCATGCTGGCAAATGCTAAGCCAGCTTGGCTCACTGGCATCTGGACCACCAGCCAGCAGAACAGTGGGCTGCACTTAGGAGGGCCTCACCTGGTGAATGCACAAGCATGCTCTCTGTCATGAAAAGATACACGCCCTGGTCCACCATTCATCAAGACAGTCTGTACTCAAGTTGTCTAGACATCAGTGGTCTACAGATAACTCCCTCACTTTGCTAGCCAGACCCTGAAGTGATCAGATCATCCTCTTACAAACCACTTTTAATAAAAAGAGAATTTCCCCGAGATGAGTAAAACACTCATAACCGTTGGACATATTAAGACTTAGCTTTAGCTTCCACAATAACGGGAGAGGGACGATAACAAAACTGTGCTTTGACAGAGGTACAGATAGTGACTGGAGGGGAGGCAGGTCTCCTAAGGCCAGTGGACCAACAAGACACAAAGTGGGACAATGCATTTGAAGTTTATTACTGAAAACACGGTGCCTGTTCCCTGAGGAGTAGACTGAAACATGAATCAGGACAAGAGAGACCTGAAGAAATCTTTCCTCTTTTCTTTAATAGTATGCCTATGAGCACTGAACATTTTCACTTAAAAGTACAGCAAAATGTGCCTGCTGACCCTGTGCTCTGAGAGACTGAGGCACGAGCATGGCAAAATCAAGCCCTCCATGAGCAACTTAGTTGACTTAGCAAGGTCCTGGCCTCAAGGTCTAAAAAGGAGGGGAAAGGGAGTGAGGATGTAGCCCAGTGCAAAACCTTGGGTTTAATCCTCAGTACCACACACACACACACACACACACACACACACACACACGCAGAGCAAATGTTCCTATGATGTGTAACTCAGAGACACACCTTAATATCTCGCCTTTATATCTGAGTCGATTTCGAATATTTAGAGCATGAAACTGTCACACTGGGTGAACATAAGTTCGCTTCTTTTGTGTTTCCCTCCAGGTGCCCACATCCCAGTGCAAGCAGCACACCTGGACATCAGAAGACACAGTGACACACAGCTGGGAACTGCTGCTGGGGCAAAGCACCTCAGACAGGAAAGCATTTACAGGGCCACACTTAACATTCTCACCCATGGAAAAGAGGATAGGCAAAGGAGATAAATGCATTGTTAAAAATAAGCATAATGCAGTAAAGGACTGTTGAGAGAATATTCAGTCTTAAACCTTTAATGATTCAAGCAAACTTGATGCATTGGGACACAGAGTTGCAACTATAAGCAATAGTAGAAAACAACTTCACATCATACACAGAATGTTATAAAATATGGCTTTCATGTGTATTGTTTCACTTTATTCTTACATTAACTTAATGACATGCAGCCACTGTAACCTCCAGTTTAATTAAAGGACTGGTCTCTGAGTGCTGAAGCTGACTTCATCTCTTGACTCAGGGAACCTCGTCATCTTCCAAGTAAGCTACTTCTGAGGAATGTACAGTGGCTCACTGCAAACACCACTTGCTACAGAGTTGTAGGTTTGAAAGATGGAAACAGAAGATGCTATCAGCTTTGTAATGTGCAACTCTCTAGGCTAGAAATCTATTTTCTTTTTGTAATTGACTCTGTTTTTTATTTAATATACTATTTTTATATATAAGCAGAATAAATTTATTAGGGGAAAGAAAACTCCAAGAAAGGGATAGGAGGGGGGGTCCTGAGTGGGTGGTGCCCAGGATAGTTTCTTATTTTATGTAAATCATATAGCTTGAATGATTTCAGCACTAGCATTTTGTGGCTCTATTTTATATAAAATTTCATCTTGAAAATCACTATGACATTCTGTGTGTACATGGGAAGGACTTAGGTAATTGTGTAAGCATCTGATTGTGGGTCCATGCTCAACAAGTATGAGAAGCCCAACTTCTCCCTGTCTGCATCTACCCGGTGCACCCAATACCTTATCTCTGGCAAAAATATCGAAATGCTGCCTCACTACATATGAGATGGGGAAAACAGTTACAGACTGGGGACAGGATTTTCCCTCTTCTTTCTTCATAGCCAATTCAATCCTCAACATTCTAGCTTGAATTTCAGCAATGGATTTTCTCACTGTGTTCTCTCAGGAGCTCAGTGTCAGCATGCACCTGACTTACTGTGGCAGTGTGTCCCACTGCAGACTGGATCCAGGCCATGCCATGATGGCTGCGCCACCTCCAGGTTCAGGGTGTCTGTGCTGAGGGGCGTGCAGCCTTCTCAACCTCACCTTCCCACTAGGCTTTAGTGCTCACTGCTCACTTTGACCATTTTTTTTGCTTTGTTTATTTTTTCCCCCTTAAGAGAAAGTTCAAGTCATGTGCTACCAGCTTTCACTGCTGAGCAATGGTACTTTAACGTGAGATGGTAACCAAAAAGCAACCCAACACAGTCATTTCTGTGCTTTCAAAGAAGTTGTCTGGCCCCACCCCTGGGCACGCCGAGCCGGCCACTAAGAAAATGGTGCACACCTGTAATCCCAGAGCTAGGGAGGCTGAAAACAGAAGAAGCACTATGAGTCTGAGCTGCATAGTGAGACTCTGTACCAAATACATAAATTTAAAAAAAAGAAGCCATCTGATCTTGGAAATTCACTTTTGAGTCACTCCATCATAAAAGGCAAGCCTAAGCAGAAGTTCACTGTTATGTCTTAAAGTTACTTGCCAGGTGTCTCCTTAATTCTTTCTACATATAGTAACACACAGCTTGAGTTATAATAATGCCTAGAAATATAACTAAAGCCCACCCCAGTTGCAGGGTCACGTTTACAATTGCAGTGCACATTTTAGTGGAGTGTTTTGCTATCACTTCTTGCCATAGTGAAATGATAGATTTCAAGGTAAGTGCAGAGCCCTGGAGAAGTGTGGAAAGGGCATACGCACGTGTGCGTGTCCCTGCAGAAGGTGTGCTTGGTGTGTGTTCACATGGGAGTCTGTGCAGAGGAGCATCACAGCAGGGGCAGAGGCAAATGGACTCATTCAGACTCCACTTGGTTAAAGAAGAAGTGACTGAGAAGACTCTTGTTTGGGGCTTTTTTAATTTACTAGCTGCAAAGTCTCTTTAAAAATAGTTTATTGTAATGGTTTGAATTCCAGGTGTTTGTGCTCTTTTTTTAATCTCTTGCTTTGTTGGGTGCCTGACTCTGAAGGCCACTCCTGTAAGAAGAGTGGAATAATTCTCTGCAGATAAAATCTAAAAATGAACAGACACACTCTTAGTCAAGGTCCCCTTCAGGACCAAGGACGACCGTTGGTCCACTCCGATAATGAGTTCCCAGCCTGTAAATTATTCCTAAGCAGAGACACACAGGGCCTTAGGCTGCCACTCTCGCAACCACTCTCAGCCCTGCTCTATCCCCCCTGGGTTCTCCTACTGCCTACACTGAGGTCCCTAAGTGCTGCAGGTGCTGCAGGTGCTCCTAGCTCCCCACCCAACTGCCCCAGATGAGCCCCTTGTTCCTACATTGCCTCACCTGTCATCTTCTCTGCATCCCATGAGCTCCCCACCACCCTGGTCCAGGAATGGATTCTGCTTCCCAACCTACACATCTCCGCACCTGGCTGATGACAGCTGACTCCTAGGATTGACCACCGCCTCCAGGTCAGCCACAGGTTCCCGGCTACACAGGAGCTCACAGTGACCAGCCCAGGACTACAGCACTCTGAGAATGGGGCACAGCATCAACTCTGGAACTCCTTAGTTGTGCACCCTTGGTAAATGCAAAAACACGGCAGATAATTCATAGAAGACCACAGTTTTGTAGAAGAAAACCCATACACTGGCTCTAATCCAACATTATTTTAGCCTCCTCTTCCTCAGGGCGGACAGACCAGGCAGCCACCCTTTGCCTCCAGTTCATCATCTGAGAAGTGAGATGAACCATGTGCAGGCTCAAGATAAGAACAGCATCTTAGCAGGGTATGGTGGTGCACTCCTATAGTCCCAGCACTCGGGAGGCTGAGGCAGGAGGATCAGTGTGAGTTTGAGACCAGCCTGGGCTACAAAAGTAAGCTCAAGGCCAGTCTGAACTGCATAGCAAGACCCTGTCTCAAAAAGACACACACACACACACACACACACACACACACACACACACAACAA
>PVKN010011192.1:0-21908 GCA_004027915.1 Capromys pilorides | reverse complement strand
TGGTGGAACTCAGGACCTTGAGCTTGCCAGGCAAATACTTGTTCTACTGAGCTATCTCCCTGGCCTCAATAAAGCTATTAAAGGGAATATTTTCACAAAGGGGAAAATATTTTTATTCTTTTTAACTGTAATTTACAATCATTTTTCATGAGAAAAGGTTAATTTTCTTTTTTGGCAGGGAAGTTTTATTTAGGTTTGTTTACATATATGCATATGTTCATGTATATATATTTAGATACGTATATATACATAATACATGTACATATATGTGTATACACACATATATAACTATATAACCATATTGTTTTCTGGTTTTGTGATGCTGGGAATTGAACTCGGAACTTCATGTATACTAAGTATGTGCTCTAACATTAAGATACACCCCACTTATGCTTGCTTATAAATTAAGCTTTTTGGAAGGAAGAGACCAGGTAGGACAGCTGAGGCTGCATGGGTCTGTTAAACTCAAAGTCTCTGATTTATTCAGATGTGTATGCCTTAGGATACCTTAGGAACTTTTTGGAATAGAGTTCTCCTACTCATCCCTATGCCCCAGTCTCTTTCCAGCTTAGAACCTTGTGGTCTTGGCAATTGCCTTCTGCTTGTCCTTTGATTTCAGGACAGGGCTGAGGATGGGAGTTTGAAGCTGAGGGAAGAAGGCTGTTGGGCTGTGTGAGGAGGCAGAGTGTGTGTGCAACAGGCAAGGATTTTAGGGTCCAAAGTTAACATGTGGAAGTGGAGTCACTTAAGGAGGAAGATATAACCCTTGAGAAGGGTCAAGAGATAGAAGTGAGCATGTGGCACCTGGGACTGGCTGACTTTGGTGGCCCCAGAGGAGTATGCTACATGGAAGCTCTATATTCTGGGCAATGCTTTGAATTTCTGGAAGGACCTGTGCCACCCAAGTAGGTGTATGACTCCTCAAACCTTGGTCTTACTGTTGATATTAGAAGTAATACCAGTGTCTGTTCTGAATCCTTATGGTGCATTTGCTGAAGTTTTCCATTGTGGAAGCCAGTGAATTTTCATTATAATAGGATAGGGTTGTGAAGTGTTTTACTTCTAGGCAGTGATTCTTTAGCCTCTTAACTACACGGGCAATGCGTTTCTTCACCTTGTAGGAATAAATAGTAAATAACAGGATACTTCAATGTTCATACATGTGTGTAGAGTAATGTCTGTGTCTACATTACAAGATCCCATTTTCTGAAGTGTACAGTCTTGTCTCCTTTTAAATGCTTCCGTGCATAATTCAGTCATCTCAAGTTATAATTCAGTGGTACATAGCATATTTGCAGAGTTGGGCAAGTACTGTCAGAGTCAGTTTGAGAAGAAAGCCCGCGCTGCGTTGTGCTCCTGACCTTGCTTCTTCTCAGACCTAAGTAACAGCCGGTCTACTGCATTTCACTCTACATGACCTTTCATATGCACAGCATCGCTGTTTTTTTATGGGCTTTCAGTTAAATATTAAGTGCTTACAATGAATTTGCTATTTAAAAGAACCTAGTGGTGAATCTTTAATTTTGTATGTCTAGAGTTTGAAAGGTATTTAAAGTTAAAATATTCCTCCCCAAAAATATCTTGAAATGGTTTACTGATCAAAGGAACAATCAACATTTATGGCATTATGGTCAGACATAGGTAATCTTTCAGAGAGTATCGGCAGGACATTTGAACTAGTGAGTTTCAAAGCTATCATGATTTTCTTTCATGTTTGAAATGTGATCTTCAAAACATGTTAGAAATGTTTATAGATGATTAATTTTCAACGAATGACTTATTCAATTTAGGTGGGCATTTTAGTTAGCAAAAATCTTCATTAACTTGAGTTCTGTCCTGTTATCACATTTCTTCAGGTTGGTTTGTCTCAAAGGAAAATTGCTTTATATAAATATTTTGTTTGTTTTGCCAAGGTAAGGTTAAAATAGGAAAGGGAATGAAGGACTTAGAGATAGGTTTCTGTAGGATCCTTGTTTTATATAGGTTACATATCCTTATTCTGAAAGTTCCAACTCTGAAATGCTCCAAGATCCATATTTTTGAAAGCTGGCATGACACTGACACCACAGATAGAAAGTTCCACACCTGTCATTATTCAGTAAGTCGCAAATACAAATGCTCCCAAAATATTGTATGAAATTGCCTTCAGGTCAAGCAATGTATGAAACCAGTAAATTATAAGTCCATATTTTGGTCTCATCTCTGGGGTTTCTTATTGCATATATTAGGACATTCTAAAATATTAAAAGAAAGAGGAAAAGCAAATGAAATCTGGAATACTTCTTGTCCCAAACATTTTGGATAAGAAATACTCAACTTTCTGTTTTATGCTGGGATCCTAATAGCTGAGAAATGAGAACAACAAACAATCCTCGTACTCAGTTTGGTAATGACAAGTGGAGGTACTTGATATGTACCAGCTCCAGTGTCATCAAGCATTGTGACGATTCAAGAATCTCCTCAAAATTTTTTTAAAGTTACAAAATTTAGATATGATCTGTTTTTAATGTATAAGCTGCTTTCAATTTTAAAAAGAAGCAATATTACGATCCTAGTAAGAATAATTTTCTTTTGATTCACAAAAAGATCTTTGTCTTGCAAAGCAGAGTTTATCTGTCTCTGCTGTGAGACAGTTGACCGTGGAGTTTGACAAAGGTACAAGTATTTCTCATGCACATCAATTGCTGACGCTGAAAACATTCTACCTGTCTACCTTCAGACACCTTTAAGACTTCCCTGGCATATATGCTATTTTTATATTCGAGACCAATACTCAGTCATCTCCAAACCAGGTACCATATTTTCAGAACCTGAATGTCACAATAGACCATGAGTCTTTGTACATGCCAGCAACAGTTCATGTCATAGAAAAATCTTATAATTAGAAGTGCTACCTGGTTTATGCCTCTGAACAGGCTTCTGAAATGTCTCGCAGATGAAAAAATTGAAACTTGGGGGCCCTTGTCACCATATATTCCAGGTAACTGTGGAATGTGTGAGCTTTCTCGAATTGTATTTTTAGAAACAGAAAAGAATATCAGCCTCGGGCCAGTTTTATATTTAACATTTCTAAAGAAATAACAAATGTCTGGAAGAAAAAGATTTTCACAGTGGAGTTTTTCTTTATCAGATTAACCCCAATGTGGGTGGATAACAGAGGCCAGCTTGAATTTGAGCAAGGAAACATTTCCATTTTTACAAATAGGTGAAGATATTTAGTTTGATTTCATAATTCCTTCAGTAATTTTCCTATCTTAACTTCTCAAATTCTATAAACTCTTATTGTTTTATGTGAACTTGGGGCATTTCTAGTTTTTATGAAATTAAGCATCAAGAATTAATTAGTAACATAGAAATGAAAGTTAACTGGAATTGGGATAAGCCAATGAGGCTTGAGAGCAAAACGTGCATAAATCCCAGCAAAGGAAAATTATTTTGATGAAAAGACTGGTGGTTCCTGAATAAAGTCTGTCCTATAAGTAAACAGCTTTCTCAAGATAAAAATGAATTCCAAAATTAACCAGAAGAACCTGGGAGAATAAGAAGTAAATTGTAAATGCTTGTATTTCTGCTCAATATATGTTAACAAATGTTTGGCTGTTTCGTTTAAAAATAACATGAACCTCTAAGGGATGGTGGTCAAAGAAAAGAATCATTGTCTTCCTATGATTCTCATGCTAAGGAGATTGGAGAACACTGGGTCCTGGTGTCAAAGAACTTTCTCTAAGCTCACTCATAACACTAGGAATTTGTTTGCATGAGATCTGATCTAGTTGTACAGAATTTTAAAGTGGTGCCAGCAACATGGACTAGAGGGAATTGATTTTGCTGTTTGCTTGGTCCTGACAACTTCTGGGTCACCATCTAGAAAGTAGCACTGAAGTGTTTGTTCTACTCCTTACTCAGTGGATAGCAAAGGCTTACTCAGAAATACGAGGAATCAGCAACGCTTTCAAGAGGGACAATGCTTAGAGAGAACAAAAAGAGAGGTCTAATCATTGTTGGTGTGCAGGGACCTTTTACAAAGAAATTTCCTGAAATCCATGAGGTTGGGGCTGATCGTTTAAATGCTGACCAATTCTTTTCTGTTAAATGAAAGCCAGCTTTTCAAAACTTAAATCACGGGTTTTTATACTAAATATAGTTAAAAGTGATTTGAGGATGACTTTGAGATATGGTTGTCAATTGCAATGGATTCTCTTATGTATCTTCAGTATTTGTTGTATATATCATCACCGGAAAAGTTCCTGGAAATTGTTGATAGGTTTTCACTTCCAGGCTGATTCAAAGGACAAAAGTAGTGGTAAATTTATTTCTGCAGTAACATGAGTGGCATAGTGGCCGAACCATATAGATAGCTGAGCACAGGGACAGCAGACTGGATTTACAGGTGAAGAGCTCATGCAGAGGTGGAAGCTGAGGTGAGGAGGTGCTCAGCATGGAAGGATTGTCTTGTGATGCGGATGAAATGTCCAGGTTACAGGCCCCTTGGTCATCTCGGAGTCAGGTCAGACCTCATCTATTTTCCTGTGAAAATATCTTTCCAGTGCAGAAAGGGAGTATCAGAAAAGCTTGTTTACCTCTGCTCACTGTTCACTTCGCTAATGGAGTTTCTCTTTAGGGCAACCTCTCAGAATTGCTCCTGTGTCCTCTTCTCAGGAGAGCCATCTTGGGTTTGCCAAGAAATGTACTTCAGAGCCCCACGTGTCGGAATTCTGCACCGTTACCCAAGTTCTATTTGTCAATGGTCTCCAAGCTTTGTGGATCTCATACTTCCTCAGTCAAATTTTTTAGCACAAATCTTTAATATGGGTATTTAAATATCCTTAGACATGTAGTATCATCTTCAGTCACTCTTAAAATTCAGTATGTGTTTATCAAGATTGCCAGTTGAGTATTGTGGATGTAAATATTTTTTTTACCAGTTTTGGCTAGTTTGAATACTTTTGGCTGACTTATCAGGTTTGTATAATGGTTTTAAAGAACTTTTATTAGAAAGAGGTCAATTTTGCTGTTTTTAAAAACTTATTCATAGTTATAATATTAGTATCATTTTCAGTGTGATTTCATTTCATGATTCTTAACCTACTTGCTCATTTTCAATTAGTTTAATTAAAATTAAAGTAATCCATAAATGCACTTATCTGGAAGCACACAAACTGAATCCTATAGTGCTCATAGTGAGAAGACAGATAGATGGAGGGTACTGCTATTGTCCAGATTGCCAGCTAAGAATACCATAGCAAAGTGCCATAGACAGGGGTTTATTTTCTGGCAGTTTCAGAGTCTAGAAGTCCAAGATTAGATTGAACACCAGCATTAATGGTTTCTAGTGAGGCAATGAGAAAGAGGGAGGGAGATAGAGAGAGGGAAGGAGAGGGGGAAAGGGCCAGGGAAGGAGAAGAGAGAGACAGAAAGAGAGGAAAGGAGGAGAAGATAGAAGAGGAGAGGGGAGGGAAGAGGAGGGGAGGAGAGGGAAGAGAGAAGAACCTCTTGTGAATTCATCTAGTCCTCCTTTTCATCCAAATATCCCAACTCCAAACACCATCACCTTGAAGGATTAGGACTTTAATATATGAATTTTGGGGCATAAGGCTCACTATCTAGCACATTATACACTAAGATCCCAATTAGAGAGCTTTCCCTTTGGGCTGCATTACATAGAAACATGTTACGACACCAGTGTTAAATTACTCAATAAGTGTTACTAAAGCATAATTGTTTTTACAAGTACCACTGGTGCTCAGGCCAGTGACCTGAATATGGGGCCACCAACAGAGTAGATTCAGTTAACCACTCACCTCAGAAGTATGACCATAAAGAAAAAGGAAAAAAGAATTCATTCATAGTTTGGTTAAACCAGGAAGACAACTGGTCTGCCTTCCCCTGAACTCACAGATGTACTTATAAGAGGAATCATTCCTGGGGAATAAAAGTTAAGAAATATGCACAGTAGATTCAGCCTAGCTGTGGGCAAAGTTATGTCACAATCTTATTTTTTTGTGGGTTCTGCTACTGCATCTTTCTGACATGAAAGGCCTGGGCTTTGCGGGCAATATCTCCTAGGAAGACTTGGGGCTTGCAGTGGTGCAGGGGTCATAAAGTAGACTAAAGAGGAAAGGCTGCTGATAATGGGCCAGAGGATGGCTTTGAAAGACAAAGTCAGTCTGCAAGCTCTGGTGGGGAGAGGTGCAGGTGGATGTTAACAGTCAACAGTGTCATTCCAGGAAAGACCTGAAAGAAGAAGGAGGGAGGACACAGGATGTGGTGAGGAAAAAACAGGCATCTGAGACGGGTCAGCTGTAACCACCAGAAGCTTCGACAGGGGCAAGTGACAAAATGGTCCTTGGGTTTGAGTTGCTTTGGTTGAGGCATGTGTATGAACATGTGTGCTCTTCATTTAGAAATGTTAGATGTTTCCCTAGACCTGGACATCTGTCAAACCACAGCCTTAGTGAAGAGAAAGAGAAAGAGTCCCTGTGGCAGTTAGAGGCAGAATTGTGAGGTGAAAGGGGTACAGGGGTAGACACAGGTGTATCTCGGGATTTCAGTTTGAATGACTGGGAAAGGTATTGACACTGTTTCTCTCGTTCGTGAGTTTCATTTCACTTGGAACTGTGTTCTAAGGTGGGTTGGGGCAAAGTGATAACTTCGAAATAGAAGAACCCCTCTCATGCTGAGACCAGAGGCACATGGGGCATCCTCTGTCATCTGGGTCATGAATGAGCATAGTTGTTTTGTGTCTCTCCTCCAGTGCCAGGACGCTCTAGTTAATGAACAAGAATTAGAGTAACACTATACCTTAGAGTGTAGTAAGAAGTGGATCAGAGTGTGCCCACAGTCAGGGTGCAGCTTTGGTTGTACCACCCGAGAGCCACATTAGTTATTACTAGTAGAAAGGTACCGCTGCCATTCGTGTTGCTTACTGTCTTAATTTCTGGTAACTCAGACAGTCAACTGATAAGTGAAGGGAAAAGTAAAATGGGTTTGAGTGTTATTTTGTGCAAGGTATGGAGGTGGCTTAGCAAATAAATATGGAGGCTGAAGAACACAGTCTTATGGATGTGGAGCACATGGGTGGATTGTTAATTTAATCAAGAAAGTGGGGGAAAAAAAGAAAAGTTGTTTCCTTCTTGTGTTGTATTGAAAAAACAAAGTTGTGTACAAGGTCTGGTATAATTCACTATTAGGGGCTGATGAGACAGCTCAGAGGACTAAGTGCCTGCTTAAGCCAGCGCAGGGACTCGGGGTTTGATCCCTAGTACCAAACTGGCCCTCCCCCAGGGTCATCGAGCTGACTACCAAGACTGGGTGTGGTGGTGCATGCTTGTAATCCCAGCACTGGGGAGGCTGAAAATAGGAAGATCACTGTGAGTCTGAGCTGCGTAGTGGGACCCTGTACCAAATACATAATAAATACGTGAAATTCACTGTTACTTCCTTCTTAAACCAAATACCAACCAAGACTTTGTGCCACAGAGTGGTTCCAGTCTTAAACTCTATTAAACTCTATCCAAATGGGCAATGGGAATTGTGAATATCAAGTCTTTATCTTTCTGTTTTCTTTTTCCTCTTCCCTATTTGGATCATTGGATTTTTGGCCATTTGAATTTTTCTCAGAATATTTCTAAAGACGTTGGAACCATGCGTAACATTTCATTTAAATATTTAGCTGGAGATTTACTTGTATGAAGGACTATTCTTTAGACTTTTGAGTAAAAAATTATGTTTTTATTTTTATTCAATAAAATGTAGACATTTCAAAAGTATTATGCCTAGTGTGTGAAACAGTTCCCAAGCTCTTACAATTTTGGAGCTCTTTTTTTAAAATGGTAAGATTATTTGTTGAGCAGGATAATTACTTCCTTAGTATTCCATCTTTGTTAGAACAGCCTCATATTAATTTTTAATGTTACCCTTACAAATTAGAGTTCATTAATCATTCCAGTGTCAACGTACCAGAGTAAATTGAATTGTCTCATAGAATGAAGATGCCGGGGGAGGCAGAGACATTAGATTCTCTCAGTATCATCGTTCTGCCTGCCAGCTGCTGCACAATTTGATCACCACACCTCCTTTACTAAGGTTTTATTCACTATTTAAGCTCAGGCATTACCAGAGAGGTAATTTTTTTCTTTTGGTGAAATTGGAGATTGAACCCAGGGTCTTGCCCAGGCTCACTAAGCACAGGTTCTGCCTCTGAGCCACATCTGGAGCCCACAGAAGTACGTACGGTCAGACAGGATGGCAGGTGAGGAGAGGAGAGAGGGAGATGAGGACGATGGAGACACACAGTGATTCCCTCAATGGAAGTCTTGCTATAGGTTAGCTAAATTTGTAAGCCAACGTTGTGGCTATTATAAAGCCAAACTATATCATGAGGAATGAGTTTTACTGATAGTCCCATCAACCTTCCCTCCCACATAGTGTGTAAATGTGTATGTTCATATACACAAATTGCAGCTCTTAATACTTAGAATCCATATGGCCCTTACATGAACATCAGTCTCCGTGGGGAGCATTTTAATTCTAGGCCATGATTTGCAGGTGTTGCAAGTTCTTCCTTAACACTGAGGCTCCCTTGATTCCCAGATCTTGGTTCTAACTGTATGTATGTATGTATGTATGTATGTATGTATGTATGTATGTTATGGCCGGCTCAGCCTGCCCTGGGGATGGGGCTGGCACAGCATGTGGTACTGGTGATTGCACCACAGTGGTCTCTGCAGTTGCTTAAGCTTGCCTAACCAGGCGCTTTAGACTTCTGAGCTATCTCACTGGCCCAGATACTGGTTCTAGATAGGGCCTCCACTTGAGCATAGCAGTGCCCCCTAAGCAGTCAAGATCATTTTTAGTCAGTACAACAAAAATGTGGATTCTAATATCACTTTTAATTAGTGTTTCTGACCTATCATGCACTTAACAGCATGCTTAATAGTTAGCAAACTGTCCCAGACTCATTGGTTTTTTATTTTTATAATTTTTTAAAAAAATTTTATGTGTTTGGTACAGGGTCTGACTATGCAGCTTGGACTCAGTGATCCTCTTGTTTCAGCCTCCCCAGTGCTGGGATTACAGGTGTGTGCCACCCCCCCCAGACTTGGTGGCTAGCTCAGTGAGCCTAGAGGTGAGGCTGGTGCAGCATGTGGTGCTGGGGACTGAACCTGGGTCTTTATGCTTGCTTATGCAGGTACTTAGATGGCTGAGCTATCTCTGACTCCATGCCTCCCCCTCCAGACTCACTCATTTGTAGAGTGACTTCTCCTGTCACTCCAGGAGTAGATGCTGGTTTTCCACATGCCAGGGTTTGGGTCTTTTTCCTGCACCCTTGGGCAGGAACTTTCTTCTTTTGGAATCATAATAGTCAGTGACTCAAATTTACATTGCTATCGTCCTTCAGAGAAAATTTTTAGTGAGGATTGGAAGTGCTTTCAGCTTCTTGCCCTTCAAATTGTATCCCTAACCTTCAAAATTCTTTAATATGTATGAATTTTGAGGAAAGATGGCAGGGCAGGAGTTGACTGTCACGGACTGATAGTAATCTTGTGTTCTATTTCACTTCAAAGGAAGATGGATTTCTAGTTTCATGGCCCATTTGCTTGTATTTTCTCTGGATAGCTCACAGGAGTGATAAAGTACTGCAAAAACATGGTTTTTTAATCACATGCCATACCCATACTAGGCATAAAAAAATATTTTCAATATAGTGCTGTTGCTTGCTATAGGTCCAAATAAGTGTTTTATGGACATGGTCCTGGGATATTGAAGGAGTTTGGATAGTGGCTTGCTTTATAAGAAAGTTAACTGAATTTGATTTTAAATCACAATTTTTATATAAGTAACTTGAAAATACTAATTGAACATCCTTCATATCCAAAGATATTTTCTCACATATCAGTTGAAAGTTTTTGATTATGCTTTTTTTTACTATTCCACCCTGAGACAACATAAATTTTGATATTTTGAGATACTATCATTAGAAAAAGCATTACGGTAGGCACATCTGGCCTTCTAAAGAAACTTGTACGCTGTTTATTTTTGAAATACATTGAGTATTTTAAAACAAAGGCAACATAAACAAGGATCCTCACATATATGTGGAGCAATAATAGTTACGATGACTAAAGCTGTGGTGGGGTTCTGCAGAAGCAATAGATCTGTGTAGCAGCTTCTGAAGCGTCTTCTCTGCTTCCAAGGCTTTCTTTTCTGTTTCTTGTTTGAAATTTTCATTAGGACATCTTTGCAATATATATGACTACTTTTTTTTGTGGGCAGTTGATCCATAGTCCGTCTTAATTCTCTCTTACTCCCCCTTCCCTGCTCTTTCCTCTCTTGCTAGATCTCTTGGTCCCCTTCCCAGCTGCAGACCAGGTAGTCACTGACCAGAAAGTGAATAATTTTCTGTGTAAAATCTTTCCTCTGAGGGTTTTCTGTAAAATTACAAGATGTAATGTTGCAGGGTCTTTGCAAAGTGCTCTCTGTGCTTCTGCTGTCTGCTTCTTGGCATTGCGCTGTCCGTGCTCCATGGCTGGGACGCGCCTCTCCTTTCCTGTTGCACACTCGCAAAGCAAGCCTGGTTGGGATGCCACGATGAGGTGCCTTAACTGTACCTTCACATAACAAAAATCTAGGTGCTTTTCCATCTGGAGCAGGGCTGTGCTTGCTCTTTGAAACTTACCCTCCCTGTGATTTTATTGTAAGTGACCCTTCTGTGTTGTCAGCCCTATCTTATGGTGCATATTTGTAGAATTATGATGACAGTTAAAGTAGTTAG
Source organism: Capromys pilorides (assembly GCA_004027915.1). Taxonomy (NCBI): domain Eukaryota; kingdom Metazoa; phylum Chordata; class Mammalia; order Rodentia; family Capromyidae; genus Capromys; species Capromys pilorides. The sequence continues at coordinate 11,134 of PVKN010011192.1, read as the reverse complement.
CACTTGCAGCAGTACTGGCTGAGTGCTTTACAGATTTTGATGCTTTCCTTCTTTGTGTTTTTGATTATGTTTGAGAATACTGTAAGTTTCCTACCAGCCTTGGTATATACCACTTGAGTTTTAAAAACAAGCAAATTTTGCACTGTATTGGTAGAGATTGAAAACTAATATGCGAGTTGAGTAGGATAAGTGTATTCAACTAGTGAACTAGAAAGATTTTCTTAGTGCAGTAACCTGATTTGGAAGATTATTTCTAGCATTTGCCTGAGGTTATCATAGAGAACCTTCAGTTATTAAATATGTAATGGAAAAACTTGCAGGATAAACCTCAGATTTTTTGGAATAGCCTAAGGAAAACATAAGCTACAGTACAAAGGGCAAGGCTGAGATGTAGTTCATTGTGGAGTGTTTGCCTAGAATATATAAGGTTGAGTTCATCCCCAGCACCACCACTATCAACAACCAAAGAAGAAGTTTTTGAAATAGTGATGAGCTACCATTTTACCATTGTAAAGATTACATGCTCACTTGTAACAGTGCTATTGTCCCTTTTTCTGTATTTTATATTATATCTGCTATGTTTCATAATACACATTACTGGGGCTGGAGAGATAGTTCAGTGGAATAGGTGCTTGCCTGGCAAGTGCAAGGTCCTGAGTTTGATCTCTAGTACCACCAAACAAACACACATAATACACATCATATTAAAAAATATATATCTGGGGGCCGGTGAGATGGTTCAGTGGTCTAAAGCGCCTGCTTAGGAAAGCTCAGGCTACTGCAGGGACTGCGGTTCATCCCCAGCACCACATGCTGTGCCAGCCCCACCACCAGGGCAGGCTGAACCAGCCACAAAATAAACAGATAAAGAAACAAACAAACACAACAAGCAAACAAATAAATAAATAAAATTAAAAGAAAAAAAATATATATATATATCTGGAAAAGAAATTTTGATAACCTCTCCTCCCTGCAGTGTGTGGTGGGCTTAACTGTTCTCATTTTTTTTTCTAGGACCCACCAGCACCAGGACGAGGCCTTAGAGGGCTGAGGAAAAATGTGATAGCTTTGCAGATTTTTTTCCCACTTATGTATTTCATACAGGTTCTCACTATGCAGCTTGCACTCATGGTGATCTTCTTGTTTTCAGCCTCCCCAGCACCTGGGGATTACAAACGCATGCCACCATGTCCAGACTCATTCAACCCACTCAGCATGCCTCAGCAGTGGCAGGGCCGGTGCAGCATGTAGGACCAGGGATCAAACTATGGTCCCTGCACTTGTTAGGGCAGGGGCTTAGTCCTCTGAGCTATCTTGCTGGCCCACAGATGGGGTTTTGAACCAAATGTGCTCCTGGTTAAGCAGCTCTCATTCTTGCTCAGTCTCTAATGAATTACTAGCTTCTGCCCCACTTCCCTGTCTCCTTTTCTGTGCTGTTGGGTATCATTCCAGAGCAACTACGAGGCTGCTCTGTTTCATCCCAGGCTTGCTGGTCCATCTTTCCAAGCTGTTTCTCTTCCTTTACTCTGGTTGCAGCCGTTGATCACAGGACTCTTCCTAGAATGCGTCTCTCCCCTCTGAAATGTTTCCTTCTGAGAAAGTCTACCTCATGAACCTGAGGTCACATGTCCTTCTGTGCACCACAGTGCTTCTCATTCCTTTCTATTGAGGAACCTAGTATGTGTGTCACATGTGTTTTCATGTGTCTCTGGCTGTGCTGCTTGCTGTGTCATCCTTGATGACGGAATCTGTTTATTTTTGCATCTTTTCCAGCATGGGGCACAGTTTCCAGCCAATGGAAAGTGCAAAGTTTGTGCTGAAGGATTCCGTTCTATGGGCAAAATGTCAGATTTGCACAAAAAATAGGAATTAGCTTAATGATAGAGGATGACCTGGAGATGGTAGAAAGGAGACCAGGCACAATATTACAACTCTACCACCCCTACATAGGCAAAGCCTTATTGGGGGATGAAGGCGGTCCCTTCATCTTAATTTGGGCTTCAGTGGAAGTCAGCAATGGCTGAAAGAGGGACCAAACTTCTCTCTGGATTGGCCAGGTACACAATTCCAAATATTTTTCGTTGTGACAGAGATGGGCCACCAGGTGGTCATGGCCAGCCTATCCTAAAAGCTCTTGAATTTTCATGCGGCTGGCACTGCAGCCCTGCACCAACCATCCCCATTTGTGGGCCTAGGCCTCGGGCTAGGGCTGAAGGATTCCAGGTGCTTCAGTTTTTGTGGCTGCTAAAGAAGTACAAGTGTGATGGGAAGAGAGAGGAAACAGAGAACCTCTGCTGGTCCAAACATGATATGCCGACTTCACCCTGAATGATAATCTTGGCCAAACACTTTTAAAGGATCAGCAGGTCTGTGTAGATCTGAGTAGAATCTGACCCAAGGATTAATATAGCAAAAGGATCAGATACAATATGAGGACACGGATGCCAAGTTTTTAATCCTGTTTCAGTCACCACGTGGACGTCTGCAGGTCAAAGTGAAAAGACTATTTTCATCAAAGCAACTTTTAGATCCCTGGGAAGCAACCTAGGCAGGTGTTGTCATCACCCACATGGCAGAGGTGTTATCTACAGCAAAGCCAGGGCAAAGTCAGCATTGCCCAGCCGTGCAGCTTTCAAAACTGGAGATTTTTAAATTGACTAATAGAAGGTGAAGGTCGAAAGTTTATTTAGGCTTTTCCTTGGTAACAATTTCTGCTTCTGTGTGAAAATATTCTGTAGGAATATTTCTGTAGTTTTATCAGGGTCATATTGAACAAAGTAGAATCCCTACAGTAATGTGCAATTACCTAGGCCTCAGAAGCAGATGTATATTACATGACTTTGATGTTATGCTTTTGCATAAACTACTTACTTCTACGTGAGGGCTGCTGAGGTAAATGCTTTTTAATGCCCACTCTTCAGGCTTACCAGATTGATGTCTAACCTCACGTGAAGTTTGTTTGGGACTTAATGCCAAAGCTGGCATCCTTAAGCCTTGCATAGTCTTTGAGGCTTAAAATTCATTCATGCAACATATTTATTTTTAGAACTTAAGACACACCAGTAATCCATGTTGGGACCCCGTGGTGGAAGAACAAGGCCTTTTTTGAGTTTTGTTGCTCCACTCTTGCCTTTTAGCTTTTTGACAAGTTGAGAGAGCAAGGTGCCGTAAGACACCTTGGGTTGGACAATCTGTGTTTAGGGTTGAAGTTATTGTCCTCATTTTCTGTTCTGCTTTTTGGCCCATGTCTTTAGCTTCTTAAAAAGAGGAACGGGCAGCTCTATGAGACGGAGGGAGGGTGGAAAGAGGGAGGGAAGGAGAGAGGGAGGAAAGGAGGAGGAAGGGGTGGATATTTCTTTCATCAGAGAGAGAGAGAGAGAGACAGACAGACAGACAGACAGACAGACAGACAGACAGAGAACTTCAGGGGAGCCTTCCAGCCATGTATGTTCTGCTATTCTTTGCATTTTAATTCAAAAAACAAACCACAGACCAGACTCAGCATTCACCCATAGAAACCTTAGTCTTCAAGGAGCTGCAGAAGCCAGGCAGCACCATTCCTGGTGTGGGTCTCCATTGCACAGATGGGAAAACACATTAGTGAAAGTTCACAAGTCCCCCCAGTTCCCTGAGTCTATGGTGTACAAAGTAAACCCTAGTAATGAGAGGAATAAAAGCCAGATAGGACATGCTAGGTAGCCTGTGACCCAAATCACAGGGCCAAGCTGTACCTTTTGAAAGCAGGGTCCCCTGGTTTGGGTCTCACTTTGGACCAAGAGCCCTGTCTCCACAAGTCCTTAGGTGATCAGATTTCTGAGTTTAAACAGAAGGTACAAAGTAATGACTGTAGCTTTATGAACATGAAAAAAATGGGATGTGATTTACTTCAATTCTGTAATTATCATTATTATGATTTTTTTTTTTCAGTTTTGGGATGTGACCCAGGGCCTCACACATGCTGAGTGATAGAGACAGGCCAGAGTGCTTCCACTCATGTACGCTGCCAGCACAAATTCTGTTGGTTTATGTGATCACTTGGCAATTCCTCTGCGGAAAATTTAAAACACGGAAGCAATATGACTCATGTTTTGTTTGCTGATTGCAGATTTCAGTGCACATAAAAGTTTACTAAACTTAGTAGTTCTGAAAATTGAAATTTATTGGTAATTATTTATGGTTCTAAACATGAAGGCTGAACCAAAAAAATAAAAAATAAAAAAAAATGCAGTGCTTGTGGTGTGATTTAATAGTTGTTCAAATTACACTTTTCGCAGATGTATTGCTTTTGTTACCTGACAGTTATGGACATATTCCATCAGCCTGAAGCCAAAGTCAAAGCTGAAGCTGTTACAAGAGTACAAAAACTATTGAGTGAATAGTTGTGATTTTCCTTTCACCGTACAATGATAATTTTTCATTGTTTTATTTATTGGCATGATCAGATACAACTTAAAAGGTATTATTTGTTGTGGTTCTAAGGATTGAATAAAAGCCTTCCTGTATGCTAGGGAAGCACTCTGTCATTAAAGTATACTCCAGCCCTAATAAAGATAATACTATCTTTTCTGCTGAATTTTCTATGTCTTCATTTTGTAATTATTCCTGAAAGAATTTTTGAGGCATAGAGGGAAACTGTTAAAAAAGATTTCTGATTACTCTACACATAATTTTGGCTACAGCCAATGCCTGTGGAGTTCAGTTTTTTTCTTTTTTCTTTTTCTTTTCTTTTCTTCAGTACTGGGGATCAAACTCGGGACTTTGTACTTTCCAGACAGGCACTTATGCCACTGAGCTATGTGCTGGCCTCATGGAGCTCAATTCTGAACTCTCACCTACCTACTTGCCTAATCATTGAGTGTCATGTCTTTTTGTAATTGTAATATTTTCTCTTTTAAGACCTGAGTTTCCCCCTATGGAAGATAAAGGTGTAAATTAGGTTTTTCAAAGTCTCTCCCAGCTGTGCAGTCCTGTGGGTAAGTGGACACACAGGCCTCACAGTAGAGAGTAGAGAGTATTTGTAACCACTTGCTGGCCAGGGATTGAAGGGACCTCTAGTGCTGCTGGTATGGGATAGAAAGGCCCTTTGGGGTTTCCCTTGCCCGTTGGCAAAGCACAGAGGCGAGCTGCAGACCAGGCCACCTATTCCCTATTGTTTTACTTCCTGAAACCAGGAGTGAGTGGCTTATTCTAGGCTTTTTTGCACTTGAAATGAAGCTGTGTTCTCTACAGGCACTGATGTTCATTTGTTCAGACTTTCAAAATTATTTTTTAATCTACATTTTAGCCTTTCCAGTTATTCAGTTTGTCACTAGAATTAGTTCTGTTACAACTTTTTGAGCCTTTTTACTCATGCATTTTGTTTTACATTTTTTTCTAAAACTCAAAATTTATATTCATATAAAATTTAGTTTCATATAAAATAAAATGGTGATGGTGGAAATATGGTTAAAATTTTAATTTTTATTTTATGCTTATCTGCTACCTTGGCCTTAAGCTTAATTTTGATGTTAGCGTTTTCTCCATTGTTTCCTTCTTTGTTGTTGTTTGTGTTATATGACCTTGTTCATAAATTTGTCTTTAAAATTTTGGAATTAAATAGCAAAATCTAAACAGAAGATCGTTTTTGTTCCATAGGAGCACTTTACCTGTTTCTTCCTGTAATCTTTGGTGGTGCGTTCTTTCGCTTTATGCTTCTTTGCCTTTTTCTCGACTCTTTGCCTTTGTTGATGAATCCATGAGATTACCAAGCAAAGGGGTACGGGAGGTCCTAACACAGTGACTCATTCTGGTGACAGCAACCTGGATTGTGGAGCACTCAGGCGTATGCATGCAGATGCAGTTAGATACAACATAATGACGTTTCAGTCAGGGATGGACTGCGGTGTTCACATAAAATTGTAGTGGAGCTGCAAATTTCTGTTACTCAGGGACATAACAGACATCCTGACACCACAGGGCCAAACCTTCCTCATGTGTTTGTGGTGATGGTTCTGTGTAAGCAAACCTCCCTTGCTGCCAGTTATGCAAGTGCAGGATGCTAACATTCATGTAAGCGCTGAGGCAAGGGAGCTGTCCAAGGTCTATAGCGCGAAGAACCCAGGTGATGCCAGAAAACACATGCATTAGTGCCAGTTCCATGCTCACAATATACTTTGCTCTTTTGGTACTTGACAGAAAGCAACTATGCTGCCTTGTGTACTTGCTGTGTACTATACTTTTTGTTATTTTAGAGTGTATTCCTTTACTTATAAAAAAAAGTGTTATATCAGCAGCAGCTTATAAATCTCATATGCATTGTTTGTCTTATTTTTCCCCATTGCATATCTTTTTTTTTTTTTTTTTATGTATTTGGTACAGGATCTCACTATGCAGCTTGAACTCATAGTGATCCTCCTGTTTTCAGCCTCCCAGCTCTGGGATTACAGATGTGCACCACCACGCCAGGTTTTGGTGGCTGGCTCAGAGTGCCTGGAGGCAGGGCCAGCATGACAGATGGTACTGGAAATTGAACCCTGGTCCTTGTGCTTGCCTAAACAGGCACTTAATCCACTGAGCTATCTCACTGGTCCTTCTACTGTATATATTGATTGGATCCTTTTCTCTTGGTCTAATTTAAATGTTGTGTAGCCCTCCCTAGGTGTGATAGGATATACTATGAACATATATACCATCCTAGCCTATATTATACCATATATACCTAACGTAGGTGTGTATGAGACTGTAACTTTTAGGCTGTGTGAGTATATTTAATGGTGTTTGTACAATGACAAAAGTGCCTAATGGTGCATTCTCAGAACACATTCTTGATTTTTTTTGGTGTGTGTGGGTGGTGCTGGGGACTGAATCCAGGGTCTTGTGAATGCAAAGCAAGAGCTTTGCCGTTGATCTATATCCGCAGCCCTCTATGTAGTTAAGTGATGCATACCTGAGTCTTGGTTCATACAGTTGTGATGTGGGCAAGGTTGGAATTGGATTTGATGACTGCTTGATGAGCTCATTTGTGGCCATTTGAGCTATGAACTGAAAAGGTGTTTTGGTATATCGAATGAAGTCCAAGGGTACAACCTATTTAAAGATCATGAACAGGTGCCTACAGGGGAGATCGCAAAGGAGCCGTCAGGGGTGGGGCTTTCAGCCAGGAAAGGCTGTCGGTGAGAAATCATTTGTAGAGGGAAGCAGTAAACAGTATCAGATGTAGACAGAAGTCCTTCAGGGGGCAGAAGAGCACAGAGTGGTCTTGCTTGCAGGTTGTGAACCGCGAGCAGTGGTTTAAAAGGCTCAGTGGAACTGTCCTGAATTATCTTGGTGACAAAGGGAGGAGGGAGGAATTTTATTTTATTTTTTAAACTATGTATGTATGTATGTATGTATGTTATGGCTGGCTGGCTCAGCTGCCCTGGGGGTCGGGCTGGCCCAGCATGTGGTGCCAGGGATTGAACCAAGGTCCCTGCAGTTGCCTAAGCTTGCCTAAGCAGGCACTTTAGACTGCTGAGCCATCTTGCCAGCCCCAGGAATTTTATTTTAATAATGTGCTATTAAAAAGTGCCCTGAGGATGTTTTCAGGCTGAGTGCAAAGCAGCAGAGAAGGGAGATGGACAGGAGGAAGAAGTTATACACAGGCTTCTGGATCCTGGAGAAAACTCCTGAGCTCAGGTGCAGTTTATAAGCCTTGGGCAGCAAGAAGAGACAAAATGGAAAGAGAATACATTCAGGTGGTTGAGCCTGGCCAAACACTTCACTTACCTGTGAACCAGGGAAGGGGCAGAGCACTGAATACAAGGGCAGTGGAGGTTGGGCGCTGTTTGGAGAGACTCAATAGGTGCAACAGCCAGTGTCTTCCGAGAGAGAGCTGTCCAAGGTCTGAAATCCAGGGATTCTGTGGCTCTCGGAATGCACATGGGCTTATGCATATCTGGGGACCTACTTACATTTCTGAGTTGAATAATGTGTTTCAGTTTTTTTTTTAATGCTTTGGTGATTAAAAGAAAAATACAGTCGAAAGATCAGTGCGGGTCTTGTGTACACTGACTCCGTTGTATAGTAGATGTAATCTCCAAGTGGGGGAGAGAAGGGTAAGGATAGCTTTGACCTTTTTGCTGCTTAGAGAACTTTTGCTGCCACATCGATGAGTTCATAAATATTTTATTAGGTTTCTCATGAGGAAAACCATGCTGCAAAGTGTGTTCGGCAAGGATGAAGGCAAGGAGGATGAAATGGTAAGGGAGGGGACTACGGGGAATACAGCCTAGGTTTTTGTTGTTTTGTTTTTTGGCAGGACCAGATATTCTGTGTCTACATCCATCCATATTTTACAAGTGCTATTTTGTACTGATACTCACAGGACCTTTACTGTGTTTGAAAAACTGAAAATGTAATCATAAAGATTGATTCGAAGTTTGCAGCATTTATAATTGTTTTTCAGTACAGTTGCTGCCATCTTTCTGTTTATTTTTCTGGATGCCTTCCATCCAAATCCTTGTCTCTGGAAGCTAGCTTGACACTGTAGTGGTGTCTGTCATGCTGGCATCTGCAAACCCATTGAGATCTGTGGTTTGACCTGTGTGCTCCACTCTGCTCTTCTCGTTACACGTGTGCACCGCCACACCCTGTTTCGAGGCCATCATGGCATGCCCAAGGGGCTGGCATGCGATACCAGTGATGGAACCTGGGTCCTCATGCTTGCCAGGCAGGTGCTTAGAGCACTGAGTTATCTCCCTAACCCCTGACATTCCATGCTTAAGCTGCCTGAATTATGTCTCACCATAAGATTTCCCTATGCTAATTGTCTCCCAAACTGAATAACTGTGTGTGCCCACATTTGGTATTGTATGTAAGGATAAGAGTTTTTGAAAGCATATTTGGGCAGACGAAACAAGAATGAGACATTTAGAAGGTTCCAGTCTTATCCTTCCTCTTCCATCCATTATAGGTGGTACTCAGCTGACTACTGTCATCCCCAACCTCTTTCCTGATTCAGGAAAGATAATAACTTGGAAATAGATTGTTGAAGGTGGATAGGGAATTTTAACTGGTCCTGAATGGCAGTAGAATTGACTTCAGGAGGTCAAAGACTGGACAAGGTGCTGGGAGGAGCTGGGAAGTGTGAATGGAGCAGAGCGAGTCTTCCCTGTCTGCTCCCTGCCCTCCCTCATTTACCACCTCACCGTTTTTTTTTTTTTTTTTTTGTATTTTAGGGAAGGGTCAGGGTCTCACTACTAGATCGGACTTGTAGTGATCTACCTGTTTTCAGCCTCCCAAGTGTTGGGATCCACCTGTTTCAATAGCTTGAAATTCTTGTTTTGTTTTATTTCCAGAGCCAAGTTTTATCAAAATGTTCTACTGTGTATACCTTATTCTGAGCTGTACCAGACCCTTGGTTTGCAAATGTCTTATTTTCCCATATGGGTGTAATCTCTCTCTCTCTTTTTCTCTTTTTGTATTACCAAAGTTTTTATTTTTTATATTAATTGTTTTAATTTCTCTTTGAATTCAGAGAGCATATTTTTTGTTCATTTCCACCTAGATGGAAACATGCAAATTTACACTCAGTCCCATGGCTCCCCACACTAACATTCCTCCATGAATCCTCTGATGTGAATCGGGTTGCGTCTGATTTCTTTGGAAAGTGACATCCTACCCTGTGTGGACCTTTATTCTAGACTCTTATATTCAGTTTTATTGTAGAAGGCTAATATTACAACTAATGATTTCCTGTGATTAAAGTTAGTTTTTGAAGGTGGTGGAAAGAAAAGAGGGAGAGCATTTTGGACAATGGAAGCAGCCCCCTTTAAGCTGTAAATGGTCTCCTGTCCCATCCTTCTGTCTGTCACTGGCCCACTCCCTGCAGTGTTGGGTGACTTGGCAGCTTTTCTGTTGCTTCTGGCTTACTTTGGACCCATGCATGAAATCTGCATTGAAAGGAAGAAGTTTTATTTTTATGTTAACTACAACAGGAACAGTTTTTATTTCAAGAAATTTGAGAAAAGTAAATGGCATATAACATTAATGGGCCTCAATTCCCTCCCTAAAGAAAAGGAGGAATTTAATACCTATTGGGGGGAGGAGGTTTTGAACACTGGGTAGATGGTGCAAAATAAAATATACACGTGGAAAAGGACATATGAAATAAAGTGCCTAAAGCACATTGGAGTTTCAGGAAATGTCCTCATGTCAGTAAACTGGGAAAGGAAGTGGTTTGGCAATTGTCTGATAACGTGATATCCAACAGCTTTTTACACAAACTACTACTTTTGGGAAGCACATTTCTGTCATTAAAATCAATGAAAGATGGAATTTAAGTCCCTGTGTTCATGGAGGAGCAGCTTGTTTATGTTGACAGGAATGGGCAGAGTTGAGCTTTACATGTATGCACGTCACTTTTGAATATATTTTGGTGCTTTTGTAATAGGGTCTATTATTATTAGACTATCTGGATAAAATTGAACATATCACTAGAGTACAGATGGCTTGATTCCAGAATTTCCAGGGATACCAGAATGTACAGACACTCAAGTCCCTTAGACACAATGATACTGTACTTAGAGTTTGTGCACATCCTCCAGTATACTTTTACTCATCTTTAGATCATTTATAATACCTAATATGATGCCAGTGCTACACAAATGATTATTATGTTGTGTGATCTATGGGACAGTGACAAGAAAAAAGTCTGTAATGTTTAGTACAGATGCAGTTTCTTCTCTAATATTTTCGATCATTGGTCATTTGTATTCAGCATTACAGAACCTGGGTATATGGAGGGTTGACTGTATTAGCATCTCTTTGCCTGAGTTGATCCTTTGCTTTAATTTTTGTTGTCTAAAGCCTCCCTAGAGCAAAGTTTAAGTTTGGTTGGCCCTGTCCAGTGTTGGGAACGCAGTGTTAATGAGATCAAGATGTGGTGTCTGGTCCACTGTCTCACCTCAGCAAGATGCAGGTCCCTTGGGGAACTAGTCCCTTTCTGCAGGTGTATGTGCTTTACAAATGGAGGATGCTGTAACACAGGAGAATCAACCTGGACAAATTCTGTGCTTTAGGGAATTATTTAAAGTCCAAGAATTAGTGTCTAAAAATACAGAAATATTACATGTAAATAGTCATAGGAGAAACTTGGACTGCTGTGGAATGTCAAGGT
>PVKN010011191.1:0-21915 GCA_004027915.1 Capromys pilorides | reverse complement strand
AGATGGGGGCGGCTTGCTGCCCACGTGCTACACTTTGACGATGGTTTTGAATACTTTTCAAAAGGAGACCTTTGCCCAAGTGTTTACCTCTGTGAAACTGAGACTTGTAATATTAAAAGAAGGCTGCTTTTTTTTTTCTTTCTTTCTTTCTGTATTTAGGACAGAGTCTTCAAGGTCTACAGGGTCTCAGTATGTAGATCAGACTCATAATGATTCTTTTGTTTTCGGCCTCCCAAGCACTGGAATTGCAGGCACGTGCCACCATAACCAGTCTCAATTGCCATCTTAGCATGCCCCATGGCACGGCTGGCATGACACACCAGGGATCAAACCCCTGATGCTGTGCTCTGCCCATGCAGGAGCTTTAGCTCACTGAGCTATCCAGCTGGCCCTTAAGGCTGCTTTATTCAAGGTTTGCTTTACCTTTTGCTGCCCATAGTTTTAGTGAAAGATGCACCGAGTGCTACCTTCTGTATGTAGGAGAACTGCTTGATCCTGATGTGTGATCCAAGCTACATATTTAAAAAATATTATTTGTGGTCTGGAGGGGAAGGCAGTCGGTGGGTTTTTCTTTTTCTTTTTCTTTGTGTGGGTGAAATCCGAGCCAGAGTCACGGGTCAACAAGAGTCAGGCTACCTGGTTTCTCAGAGTGCCTTGCTGTAGGATCCCAGCCTGAGCAGGCCAGGCAGTTGCTCTGGACACCTGGACACAGAGCGGAAGGAGTGTGACTGTACCTGAAAGCTAGTGATTACTGGCATTGCTGTTTTAGCAAGGGTCAGCACTGCCTGTGTAAATGCACTTTTACACTTCTGTGGTCTACAATTTCTTTTCACAGTTGTTTGGCCCAAGTGGGTGCAACCCTTAAAAGGAATCATATAGCTCTGAGCTTTAAGTTAATAGCTAGGCATGCCAACTTTCTGCTTTGGTGTCTTACCAGAAGAGCATTGGGAGTCACAGACTGGTAGCACTCAGAGCACCTTACAGCTTCTGCCACACATCAACCTCGCACCTCATGCCAGCCTTCTCTTTGAAACACCCTGAGAGACAAGCCTCCCGCTTAGTTTTCTGAGTATTTCTGATGGCAGATAGCTCATACATTTTGCAGGCTGGCGGCATTCCAGTTGCCAGCAGCCCCATCCAGCACTGCAGTGGTGGATCCCCTGGTTTTTCTTTGCATGGAAACACTTTCTCCTACTCTTTGCCATTGGTTGGCCATGGAGGTCCAATGTTCAGTTCGCCAGTGGTTTGAATGTTTAAAGACAACTTTCTCATCCTCTTTTCGTCATCTCGTTCAGGCTAAATGTGTTATTTTATCTACTCTCTCAAAGCGCATGAGTTCCTGAATTCCTCCTGAACTCCACCCCCGCCATTCTGGCTTGCCTGTCTGGATTTCTTATTTTCATCATCAGAACTCTCAAAACACGACAGGCAGAAATGAAACTAGTAATCTTTACTTGACAGCAGAGTTCAGTGGGACAGCAATGGATTTTTCTCCTGTGCTTAAAATACTGCTGACTGTTCACTTTGGTCGTGACCCCTGACACCAGACTTACTGGCTGCTAACAGCCACTGTTTTTGTTTGTCCCATCAGGAATGCTGCCCAGTTCAGTCTTCCCTATTGGGTACTTATAATTATGATTTTAGAAATTTTCTTTGGTGGATGTAGGCACAATGCTCTCTCAGGCGGAGATCATTCCACCTACTGACTTTTATTATCTCAAATGAAATATATGTAATTGTAAGAAGGTGGGCTCTGGGAACCTGTGTCCAGATAAAGGCTTGCACTGCCACTTCTCAGTCATGTGAAATATGAAACAAGGCTGCTCAGTATCCCCATTTCTTCACCCATGACGTGGAGCTAATGCTGGTGTCTGTCTCCTTTCATTCTCATGGGAATGAAATGCAGTAGTCCTATTTGGAATAGTGTCTGAGAAAAGAACAATTTCTATATTGTTCATATAGAACAATATAGAAAGCTATATTATTTTCTTACTATTATCAAAGACATTTATTTCACTTTTATGTTCTTTTCAAAATAGCTATAATCCAAGCACTAGCATTATCATTTAGTTAACATTATTTTCTTTGATACACGAACATTTGTGAACTTTTTAAAAGATATCTTTGCAAGGGCTCGCCAAATAGCTCAGTGGATTAAAGCACCTGCAAGCAGGTGCAGGGTCCAGGGTTCAATTTCCAGGCCTGCTGGGCTCACCTCACCTCCAGGGTGCACTGAGAGGGCAATTGAGACTGGGCATTGTGACACATGCCTGTAATCCCAGCTCTTGGGAAACTGTAAACAGACAGATCACTACAAATCCAATCTAGTAGTGAGAACCTAAACACCCTGTAGACCCTTCCCTAAAATACCACACACACACACACACGCACACACACACACACAAGATATTTTTGCAGAAATTAAGGTACATGCTCTGTATACAATTTCTCAGCAGCCCAATAATCTTTTAGAAAAATAAATAATGTTTGCTCAGCTGACTTAAACTTGAAGAACACATACTGGTCCTTTAAATCTTTTATTCAGGATCACTAAGTTTGAGAGGTAGGAAGGGATTTGAGTGAAATGTATCCATTATTTCTGCTTTCTTTTCTGTTGTAAAAAGCAGAACAAAACTGCCCACCCACGCTTTTAGGACTCTTTCTTGATAGTAATGCTGGTTTGGAGTCTCAGGTAATGGCCCTAATGTCAAATTTATAGGTGCCGGTCCTAGGCGGGACCAATTGGGAATGAAGGCTATAACTTAATGGAAGCTGCTGCTCAAGGTTGGTGAATCTTCCTGGCTCCAGGTCTCTGGCTAGAAGAAGATAAGTAGAGAGTGAGTAGTCCTGCATCTTCTGCTCTCTGTCAGACTCTCACTCACCCCTACCCCCAGGAAAAAATGGCTTTGCATTGCTCAGTCTGAATATTCTGTTGGTTAGAGTTCTTTGGGCACAGGGCTCTCACCTGTCCTCAGGAATAGAAGCCCTTTAATGTGCTGATATGACTTTTTGCTCCCATGTGAGCTTATTTAGACCAGGGCTGTCTCTCAGCTTCATTTCTTCCTTGCTGAGTGGCATTGGGTAGCTTAGCTAATCTCTCAAAATTTCTGTTTCCTTTCCTTAAACCTGAAGATATTGCATACTATTATGCCCATCATGGAAGGCGTGTAAAATACCTAACTGAATGTTGCATGTATGCTAAGTACTAGATAAGTTATTTTCTTTGTGTGAATGGGACATTTTAGACAAAGGGCCATCCTAGTTTGGCTAAATTCCAACACTATCATTTTCCTGTCTGCATCTCCTGTGATTACAAATCTCTCTACAAACTCTGTGTACCAGCTTCATCCCTGCATTCTCACAGTCAGTATACCTATGGCCTCTTTGTTCCTTTCATCTCCCCTTTCCCACTGATAATGGCTCAACTCTGGATCTTGACCCAGTTCAACCAGATACCAGTCCAAGTTTCAATGGGCTACTGCTCATCCCTAGACCTCAGGTCCAGCTGTGCCTAGTGATAAGTTTTCAAGGTTACCATTGACGGTTAGTCAGACCCAGAACTCACATTGACCCACTGCACACTCCATTGTCAGTCAGGTGCAGACTTGACCTTCAATTCCATTACACTGTGTGGAGTCCCCAGCCCACACCCAGCTTTCATGTGTGTTTTCTTCAAAGTCTGTGGTAATATCTGAATTTGCAGCTTTATTATTTCCTGAGGCCAATATACTTTCTTGCCTTCCCAGGAGGACTCTTCATCCTCTTTCATTTCCTGACATCCCAGGTGCCATACTGAAACCAGGTACCAGCTAATATTTTCTAAAACCAGGACTGGAATTTTCCAGATTCCATGATTTGGTCACACATGTAGATGCTTCATGGAAACTAAGGCCAGAGATTCACAGACACATTTGATGACTTCATCAGAGTGTGAGAAGACCAAAGATCCCAAGATCTTTGTGTCTCACCAGAGACTTAGGAGAAACTACTCATGCTGAGTTAGATTTTAAATGTTCTCTATAGCAAACAAAGGCTACCTGAGTAATAAGTGATCATTCTGTAATTGGAAGTGAATGAAAGGTGCTGATGGGACCTGCAAAGAGGGTCTCTGAATCATGTGGGAAGCTGAGTGAAGTGAAAAGAAATGTGTCTCACGGTCTCACAGTTGGGGTATATCCATGATTTCTGAGTTAGGAAAAAGAATCCATCATTTTGTAGCGATTTATTTTGAAATAGTGTGTCTGGTCTTCTGCGTAACTTTCCATGCAGTTCTCTAGAAATTGCTTGTCTCAATCAGACATCTGAGAACTGTTATGATATGGGATTATATATAGATTTGCAGGCTGGATTTATGAATGTATTAGTGATGACTTGGATGAGAAAGAGCAGAAGTCAGCCTGCAGCCTGAAGTCAAGCTGCAGAAGTCCCAGGATTCCACTAGCCCATGGAGAGACCACCTCCACTGCACTTCATAAACAGTGCTGAAGTCACATCAGGAAGGGAGGCTTGCTTCCCAGGGAGTAAAGAACAGAGAACCAGAGGCCGTTGGAATACAAAGGTCATCCTTCCTTTCTTCTTCAGTCCAAGGAGCAGAGAGTCTGTGCAGTGCTGGTGATTGTATGCTGTCCCCTCTATGGCTGTGGGCTCAGTCTTACAGAAAATGCCCCAAACAGCCTTTAGAGAAGCTCCCACAGTGGATGCTTAGTAGTGAGGTCTGCAGTGAGCCTGCATGACAGCTATTAATGAGATGAAGCTTGAGGCAGGTTAGAGCTGATAGCCAGATTTGCAGAGTGGTGGCACTGGGACCTGGAAGTTCATGGGAAACCATGGTCACCACCTACTAGCAGTGAGGAAGAACCATGCAGTTCCTATACAGAGGATGCTGTCTGCAGGCTGGAACTAGAGACTGAACACCCAAGATGAAAAGTCTCCCACCTGGTGAGGCTTCATGATTCTGCCCAGAAACAGGGAATGTATGCAGCTCTGGAAGGTTATCAGTGCTTCTGCCCAGCCCAGTCAGGCTGGGAAGCACTGAAGTTCCCAGGACAGAGGCCTCTTCTGAGGACACCATCAGTGTACTGCATGCCCTGTGGCTCCACTTTGAAGCAACAGCTGATTGCTTGAGGAGCACAAGTAAGTATTCCTGACACTGGCAGCTAGCCCTTATTAAGGTGTTCCTACATTGTGGCATGCTAAACCCGTAACATAAATTTTTCTCAATTAAGCTCACAGAATATAAGTTGAGTACTACTGTTTTCCCAGTTTACAGATGAGGGAACTAAGGTCCAGGAGGGCTCAGTGTCCTATCTGAGCCCACACATTCATGAGTGGCAGAGCCTCCATTTCTTCCCAGGCCTGACCACGCTCAGCTATCTCACTCCTTATCCTCAGTGCTAGTCGGCTTTCCACTGGAAAGAGGACCATTCCCTCTCAGGTGATCCAGCGCCAATGTAATGGTCGCAACCAAATGAGATGATGGGCTGTGTTTCATGGGTAAAAACTTATCACATGCTCTTTGTACGAAGTGGCTGAGAAAGGTTAGCAGTGCTCCTGCCCAGTGCAGTCAGGCTGGGAAGCACTGAAGTGCTTTCCCATCGATTGTTTTCCCTAAAACTTGAGAAGAAAGGAAACTTTGGCAGAAGTACCACGGGTCTCTGTAGAGTTCCACAGTCACCCCTGGGTGTGTACTCAGCCTAATTCAAGTATCTCATTCATATAAACAATAACAGTGAATGCTCAGACATACTTTGGAGCTTAGTTGCTGCCTAGAAATAGAGCTGCTGAGTTACTGAGAGCACAGAGTTGGAAGCCAGCCAGTGTCACAAGAGTACATTCCCAAAGGGCTTGGCCAATTTACACTCCTCTTGGCAGTATATAAAGTATTTCGCTTCTTTACACACTGACCCAGTGCAATGTTATTGAGACTTTTAATCTTTGCCAGTTTAAATGGCCTCTTAGTCATTTTGATTAATATTTCTCTGATTATAAGTGAGTGAATATTTTTTTATGTTTATTGACCAATTTGATTTGTCTTCTGGGAATTTCCCATATAAAACCTTTTATCATTTTTCTGTTTTTAAACTGACTTTCAGATGTCCATTAATTATAAGTGACATCCTGCCCTCTAGTCCTCCATTTCTTTTTGGATATAATTTCATCACATCAAGGTTTTTAATTTTGGAGCTCAAATCAGAATATTTCTTTCTGGTTCTGAGAATTTGTCTTGACTTTTTTTTTTTCCCTGGGTTTTATATATGCTCTTTCCACTCTAGGGTATAAAACTACTCTCATATTTTCATTTAATTCACTATATAATGGTTACATTTAATTCCTTTCTCTATCTGAAATTAAGTTTTGAATAGAATGTGACATTGATATTCTTATTTAACTTATTAAAAATAGCATACCATCAGCTCTATAGGAACAGCTTCCATTTTAGTGTGCTGCTTCTTTTATTGCAAAATGAATGCCTTGAATATCTGTTTTTATTCTTTCCCATCGGTTGTTTGGTCAGTTCTGACATGATAATGAAGCCTCTGTAGATGATAGCTTTATTGTACATTTCAACAACCAAGCCTCTGTCTGTTAATCCTCAAGAGTGTTGTGTCCATGTGTTCTTTAAGATTAGCCTTGACCTAGTTTAGAATATTTTATTATACAATTTTATTTAATTGGGAATGGGATTTCATTGGATATATGGAGTTACTTTGGAGTTGACTGTTTGCTTTATG
Organism: Capromys pilorides; assembly: GCA_004027915.1. NCBI lineage: Eukaryota > Metazoa > Chordata > Mammalia > Rodentia > Capromyidae > Capromys > Capromys pilorides. The sequence continues at coordinate 15,184 of PVKN010011191.1, read as the reverse complement.
ATGTTGAGACTTTTCATTTGAGTAGAAAGGATTCAAGTTTTTTTTTTTTTTAATTACATGTATTTGGTACAGGGTCTCACTATGCAGGTTGGACTTGGAGTGATCTTCTTGTTTTAGCCTCCCCAGCACTGGGATTACAGACGTGCACCACCACACCTGGTGGCTAGTTTGGTATGACTAGGGTGGGGCTGGCATGACATGTGGTGGTGGGGATCAAACCTTGGTCCTTGCTCAGGTCTTCTTTTGTAGCTTTCAGTAAGGCTTTATAGTTGCCTTCATGTTGCTATTACATAGGCCTTGTGAGATTTGACCTTAGGTATTTTATAGGATTTGTGGCTATTGTGAGTAGATGGTTCTCTTTTGTTATCTTTTCAAATAAGTTATGATTATTAGTAGGTGATTAGTGATTGGAGCACTGGTCCTCTTTCCCACGCAGGAATCTAGCAGAGCCTGGCTAATCAGCTAGTGTGACTCCATGGAGCATTTGTCACCTGGAACACATGAGCTGGCCAGTTTTCTTCCTATTGTGCCTATGGGACTGTCAGAATCCGGACTTGAGTTTGGGTGTTCCACACTTCCTGTGATGTCTACTTACTTTTCTCAGTTTCTTTTTTGTCCCCTGGACCTTGAATTGTCATTGGAACCTAGGAGTTCCCTATGTACCTGCAAAGGCAGCATATGTCTCCTTTAGAAAATCATCCAACAGACCTGAAGGGTCCTCTCTGTGTTACTAAGCAAAAGGAGTGTCTCGAAATATAGTAAGTCATTTGATCCCTGGAGTATAATGATGACAGCATCCCCTCAGAGTTCCTGTACCACAATGTCCAGCCCTTTCTGGACTCCAGGGCTGGGCCTCGAGCAGCCTCCATCTGTGTGGCTGTTGTGCAGGTGCCCACTTGATCTACAGACTTGAGCTCCTCATGGAGGCAGAAGTAGACCTCATAATACACAGAACAACATAAAGGGGTGTCGGGAGGACCTTCTGAAAATGTGAAGGGTCAGTGAGGGATTAGTGTGGAGTTACTTGGCTAGGGTCACACTGTAGCAAAGCTGGAACTCAGTCTGGTTTTCTGAGTCCAAGACATTTTCATTACTCCTAGAAGCTTCTGAGGACTCATTTTCAAGAGTAGGAGAAGAACTTCATAGGCCCTTCAGATCCTTAAGCTCATGATCTTATAGTTCTCCTTGTCTTGGAGCATTCCCAGGAAGTCTCGGGCAGGGTCCAGGGCAGGGATGATATTAAAGCTCTTCTCTCCTTGGCCTCATCTTGTTCCACAAGTGAGAGTTTCAACTATCTACCCCTCCCACACCCAGGCAGTGGTCTGAGTCAGCAGAGTCAGCATAGCACATTCCTGCTGACATGCACTGCCTCCTGGTGACAAACTGCACCCACCCTCAAACAGCTTCCCAGCCCCCAGGAAGCCTCAGCTCTCCTGCTTCAGCACAGGCCAAAGAGAAGCTGTCCCTTTTCCTGGAACGCAAAATCCACTCCCTTTCTTCTAGTGAGCTCCACCGAGGGAGATACAGGACATACTTTCTATAAACATTGGTATTTGGTGAAATGTGTAATGCCAGGCTCCCCCAATCCCTCTCAGCAGGGTTCCTCCTTGTTTTGACTAATCATCTCTTCTTGTTATTAACTGTTATGATTAGGAGAATTGCCTGAGTAGGGCCCAGTGTTTCTAAGACCCTAATGAGCAACACGCACAGACTTGCTCAGCCCTGTGGTGGAGCCACAGCTTTCAGCTTCTCAGGGAAGGTGCAGAGATGGCTTGGAAGCAGGCGCTTTCCACCTGTTTGTGAGCCACCTGCCCCTGGCACCTGCCTGCTCGTGTGTCACCTTTGTGCCTTCCTCCCATAGGAGCCTGGGCAGCATTCACATCTTGACACCACCCATCACCAGTCCCAGAGCTTTCCCTAAAATTCTTTCTGTTTCCTTATATGTAAACTAAGGATAGTACTTCTTACCTCCCAAGATACTGGGAAGATCCATTTCATTAGGCAATACATAATACTATCTAAAATGGTTCTGGGAACATAAAAGAAAATTCAAAATACTATCTACAACTCCACTGAAATGGAAACTGACCCATCACTCTGTTGTTTGATAGGCTCCCTATAGAAATCTGTTCTAGGGAAAGGACTTAGTGTTGGTCATTTGTGTGGTGGCATAAATGAGCTCCACCTAGTCAGGACTGTGTGCGTGGGAAGCCAGTGGGTGAAAGAGACCTTCTAGTCACTAGCAAGGTTTAACCCACTATGAGGCAAGGGTACTGATGCTGGTTGTCACACCCTCCTGCCTAATGACTCCTCTGTGGTCACAGACAAGCCATTTGGCCTCTTTGATCCACAGTTGTATCAGCATCTAAAACAAGGAGCTGAAGCCTGTAGAGAGAAACTGGTGACACGATATCAGCAAAAACAGTTATGTTGAAAGATGTTAAAAATAATTCAGAACCTGACCATTCTCATCCCCTCCACAGCTACTCTGATCCAAGCCACCATTGTCTCTTACCTGGATAGTTGCCATGCCTCCCAGTGGTCTGCCTGCTTCCACTTTTACCTTCATACATCCTGCCCTCACAAGGCAGCTAGAGTGGTACTGAAATAGTCTGAGTGTGTCATTCCTCTCTTCAGAGTCTTCTTGAAAAGAAAAACTCAGTGAGAGTAAAATCCCTGCAGGCTGTGCCAATGTCTACATAATCTGTCTCCTCCACTACCTTTCTAATCTGTTGTTTCCGCTCTCCTTTCTCCCCTCCCTCCTTCCTCTTCTCCCTCTCTTTCTTTATGTCCCTCCCCTCCATTCCCTTCCCCCGCCTTTCTGTCCCCTTTCCTTTAATGATCCACTTACTGCCCAATGTCAGGGCCTTTGCACTTCCTCACCCTTTGTCCTGATGAACACTCACTCTAGGTATCAGCCTGATTTCTGATTTACCATGTTCAGGCCTCTGTCCACATGGCCTCTTCTTCAAAGGATCTTCATTAGCACCTGGGCATTTGTTTCTGCTCCTGCTGCATTTCTCATCAAAGCCTTATCACTGCTTATATTACACGTATATCTACTTCCTGAAACATTATCTGACTTGTCCATTAGAATATAAGCTCTGTGAGAGCAGGGACTTTGCCTGTGCCATTGTATTTGAATTATTTATGATATTATAAGGAATAAAATGCACAGCTCTTAATCGGTATACTTTCTGGTTTTTTTAATTTATACTGCTCACTTGTATTTTCTTTTAAATGATAAATAGAGCTCATTTCCACCTCAATTTTATCACTGAGTATGATGAAACTTGGAGAAGTAATATCAGAATCTGGGATTACTCGACTCATGTCTACTTGAATCTGAAGATGCAAAGTTTCCTCCAATTGCTAGTGAGTTCCTGCTGGGGATCATCTTAAATAGACTCCAGAGGTTGCATAAAATTTCCTAGAATGATTGTGTTCATATGGCTATTAGGAAGAGTGAGCCAACATAATTTTTTTTCAAGTTTTAATGTCCTCTCCTCATTATCCCAGGAGGATGGGCCCCACTTTGAGGAGACAAACCTGAAAGGTCACCTGTGCTTTCAAAAGGATCCTCTCTGAAGGAGATGCCACCACACTTTAGACACTACCTATTCCATGGTGAGCAAAACAGTAATTTTAGACACTACCTATTCCATGGTGAGCAAAACAGTAATTCTTATACGCTCATCACTCGCAAGTTATACACAATCTTTAGTCTTCCTTTTTCCCCCAAAAGCCTGTGCCTTCCTCTACTGGGAAGAGGATGTCTTTGGTATTCTCTAAATGATTCATCCAGATGCCCATTTTGATATCACTACTTTCCAGCAGATCTCTGATAACTTTTCCCAATTTCTCAATATTGGCCAATATGGCCAATTTCTCAAGTTCCTCTCTCCCTGTAACAAAGCCTGACCACCTCTTCTGCTACTGACTCCTGTTATGGTGGTGTCATGATGGTGCCTGATATTCACAAGCTTCCCCTGTGACCAGCAAGCAAATATCACTGAAAAAAGTGGAGAGCACAGTGATCTTGTCCCTCTCCAAGGTCCTGAAACAACTTGGACCCACAGATGGCTCCCTTTTCTGAGACGCTGGTCATTCTTATCTGACTTGTCTTGAGAATTGTGCACTTGGTGACATAGTGATGAAAGAGGAACTGACATCATATCTGAAAAGAGAGAAGGTGATAAAAAGAGCTGAACTTAGGCTGGGAAATATCAGAACTGGAAAGAAAGAAAGGTTTGGCTTTGTTTTGTTTTGAAGCAATCACTTAAGAAGAAAATACAAGTAGACATAAAGCTAAATTCATGCTTCCTTGATAACTACCTCTGCAACAATAGCAAACTTATCTTATTTTGACTTATGTTAGCCTCTATACCACCCTGTGAGTTATATTTAGGGAACAGATATAACAGCTAGCCTGACTTAGTCTTCCACATACTTTGCAACTACAGAATATCTCTTCAAACCTCCATGTCTCTAATTTGCATATCTATCATTATTTTTTGAAACCTGCTTGCTTTTCTATAAAATTGCAAAGACTTTTCCAACTTTCTGAGGAAGCAATCCAGTCACTCAGACATCTCAGACACCTCTCCCAGAAGTAGCCACATCACACTGAGCATTGCAGAATGAGACACGCTGGTAGAACCTTCACTTAGAGGACCAATACCATACCATACTGCCTATGGGTTCCCAAGTACACTGTACACCCCCACCATCCCTAATATTATTCTTTTGGTCTTCCTCTTTATTATCCTCTAACTTTCAATCCACATTAAGTACTGCAACCAGTTACGTTTTCAAGTTTTAATCTTAACTGTTATGGCTTAGATCTAGAATGCCCCCCTTCAAATCCACATGAGACCAGAGATGGAGCTTTGGGAAGGATGACAAGAATGTTATATACACCATTGGGTGGACCCATTGGTGATTTCCTAGCTGTTGGGAGCTGGTTGGAAGAGTTCTGTCACACTGTAGATGTGACTTGGGTGGGCATAGCCTTTCCCCTTTCAGCTTAACATGAGTTGAGCAACTCTGTCTCCACCATGCTCTTCTCCGTCCTGTTTCTACTTTGGAACCAGCTGGCCACAGACTACAACTGTGAGTCCAAATGAGCCTCTGCTCCTTTGAGTTATGGATACTGGATAAGGGTGATCCAGCAGCAGAAAATGGTGAAGACACTGGCTTTTCTCAGACATGACAACATTACATATTTTGCACTTTATGCTGACAATATGAAGAAGTCTTATATACTAAATATCATTTCTGGTTTATTCTCAGACATCGTCTCAAACTTTTCTCAAAGGGAGACAGCATAGAGGTCACATTTTGCTATAGAGGGCTAAGAAGAGATTCCCTTGCCTACAGCTCATAGAGGACAGCAGAGACCAGATACTATGTTAAAGTCAGACCACATCTCAGGAGGCCATGCAGCACAGGCACAGGTACACACCACAGTTACAAGCCTAGGAAGTAATAAGTGCTGGACTCAACCTGATGAATAGTTCAAAACTTATAAAGGAGGATTTGTACTACCTTGGATGTGCTTTCTGGGGCTTGGCTTCCTGCAGACTACAAACTAGGGCAGAGTGTTTCACCTCTAGCATAGCTCCAGTGTTGAGGACAAGATTCTGCACATCATCCCTGAATATATTGATATGCATGGTCTTGCCTTACCCCAAACACCTGCAACATTTTGTGCCTGTATGAGTGGATTCTTGCATCCCAACATAACTGCCATATCTTTATGGCTTTTACAGTGTTTAGCATAGCTTTAGGTGCAAGGTCTGTGCTCATGGAAAGGGATGCTGGGTTATATCAGTCTTAATTAGATGAGTAAGTAAGCCAGAGTTCTAGATGATTCAATAACAACAATGCTAATAGTATTAATAATACCAGCTGATGTTACTTAATTCCTTTGTGTATCAGCCCACAGCTATGGGCTTATTATCTCATTAAATTTTTATAACTATCATTTTTGGATGAGGAATTTGAGTCTGAGAAGTTGGCTTTTTCAAGGTTGGCCAACTTGGTTGTTGTGCAAATGTAGAGATTTCCTTGACTTCACAGGGCAGTTAACCTACTCAGTTTGAAAAACCATGCATGGCTTTAAGCATGTACTTACTTCTCTGGCAATATTTTAAATGCTCTCACCATATTTCCCCAGGAGTCACGCACAGAATCAGGAAGGTCCTGTCACTAGCCCGCTGCATCAGAACACAGTTCCTGCCCCACCTAGCTGTCATCCTCCCCACCTCCCACAGAGAGGTTCTAAGGATTCAGACCTGGGTGCAACAATTCAGTTAGTCAGACCCTGCCCACCTGGCACCAGCCTGAAATTTATTTTGAAATTCTGAGAACAGGAATTTGGCCTCATTAAGAATCCTGAGAAAGAAATTGGCTTTAGGGGCTTACCTGTCTTCAGCAGATTTTCCCTTTGATTGCTAAAGAATGCTCTCATTTCCAACAAATAAACACACCTTCTCAGTCACTCATCCTCTGTCTTAATTCTTTAAAGAAATTTATCTGGCACGAACCACATTAAAAAGCAGGAAGATTCTATCTCAAGATGACAACACTGTGCCTGATTCAATGGTTCTTGAAAGATCTGATGTTTTGTTTTTTTTTTCTTTGAAGTTGTAGTGATAAGCGGACTTCACATTGGTGGACTCAAGCTCTCGGGCACATCTTGAAGACATTTGAGGCACATTTCCACGACTGAGGACCACCATGCCCCCTCCTCATCCAAATAGAAAAATCACAGCTCAACACTTTTCCCATCCTTTAAAAGGATAGAATTTCCCTAGGCTTTTCTTAACAGGATGTGTTCATCAGTAGTAACCGTGGCAACACATCAGAGAGTTTCAAAAAGCTTGTCTATGTGTAATTAAGGAAGATGAAGAAGCAGACACAAGAGCAGGGAGCTCAGATAAGGAGGCCATGGTGCTGAGCCCTGCTGTGGCAGTCAATGAGAGCTTTTCTTGACAGAGGTGGCAGATTTTCTTCTACCTCTTCTCTTTGCTTCCTAAGGATGTTGCTGAGGGCACACATTTTGGATGAATATTCCATACAAAGTATAATGCAAACCCAGCAGCCAGTGCCTAGATGAGGAGAAGTTAGCACCAGTGCTTTCCTCTAGGGAGCTTGTGCATGAGGGAAACTTGCTCTGGTGGAGTTCTTTATTCAGATTAAGTGGTTGGGCACCCTGTCTTCAGGAGAGTGCCCGTCTAATGGGAATTCTAGGGCACAGAGAACCAAGGCTGGTATTGCTTAATCCACCCTGAAATGAGTCTCTAGCCAGCCAGACCCAGAACAGACCTTGTGGAAATAAGGGACAGGCCTTGGCATCCTGAGGAGGCCATTTAAACTCTGGGTCTGTTTTATTTCATAGTACATATCCTTATCTGAAATCATCTTACTTACCTCTGTGTTTCCTTCCATCCTGTCTGTGTTCTCCCACCAGCGAGAAACATAAACTCAATGAGAATAAAAATTTGCCAGTCAATTTTTCTCTGCCTCCAAAGTGCCTGGAAGAGTGCAGGGTGCATTTGTTAAAGCAGTGAATGAATGCCTAGCAATAAGTGAGATTGCAGTCATTGCTGAGGTCCAGACTCAGGTCACCTGCACAAATGTGGGTGGCACCCACTCTGCAAGATGAGCAGAGCATAGCCTTGCCTGCGAGGAGCTGAGGGAGGATGCTCATGTTGGGTTCTCCTGGCTCCCCGAATCCACTCTCTGGGAAAGGCTCTTAATGACTGCTCCTGCTTTTGGAAGGAGAGGATCATATTTATTCTCTTCTGGATTCCACAAGCACCCTGTCCTACCCCACTTCATGTCCCACAGATACATTCACTCTGAAAAGCACACAGAAATGGGAAAGGCGTAGAGAGGGACCACTTCATATAAAAGCTGTTTCTAAATAAACGTGGGAAAACATTCTCAGAAAATCTGTTGCTTTTCTTCCTGAGCAACCAGGAGCAGAAAAACAGGCATGGAGTGACACTGACCATGAGGGTTCTACCCAGAGGTTACAGATGAGGCACAGGGTAGGACAGGCCAAACCAGCTCTTCATTTATGGCTTTACCAAGCTGAGGACCTCACACTTGCCAGGCAGCTGTGTGCCACTGACCGACATCTGCAGCCTTCACCAAGCTTCTTCCAATCAGGGTCCCAAGCAATGAGTCTTCCCTGAAGCCACTACTCTGAGGCCTCTCTGAGATCTCTCCATGTGCCCACAGCAAGCATCTTGTCTCATGCTGGTGAAGAATACACACAAGGAGCCTTTAGCCATGCACACTGAATAAAGGCAGGAAACTAGGTTGACAGAGCTTGTGACAGTGAACTGCTACTTGGGCTCGGAATCACAGAGACAAAGTAGAATCTGCTCCTGCCAACCAGGACACGGGTGGGGTGGGGGGTCGTCATAATGCAATGATAGATTTCAAGTTAGGCCTCTGGAAATGGGTTTAGAGAAGACCAGGAAGGGGGGAAATATGCCTGCTTGACATTAGGGAAAGCTGCTAGTAGAATAGATGCTGTATCTCTCAGGATGAGCAGGAGTTTATTAAATAAAAGAGGAGAGGAAAGAACTTCAGATGGAGGGAAGGACACTGCGCAGAAACTTAGGGCTAGGAAGAGAGTTTAGAGCATTCAGGAAATTTCAGCAACTTTCCTGTTAGCCATGCTATGGGCAGGGGAGGGGGGATCATGAGCCTGAGATGAGATCAACAGTAGCCCTGTCACTGGGACTTCAGTGATGCAGAAAGAGGATAAGCACTTCAGGTAATTTGAAGCTAAAGGACTTTCAGCAGAGAAACTCTGCGAATCCATATGTGTTTTAGTGCTCATGTTTTGGCAGAAGTAGATTAGAGAGGTGCAGAAAAGATGCTTGATAAAAATTCTGAGGCTGTGGCATTTGGACAGGAATGTTGATGAGGTCTGGAGTTCAGAGGCTGAGGGAACATAGAGGAAAGGAAATATCTGGAGAAATGGAGATGGAGTGAACAGGTTGTGCTGCTGGTCTCTGAGGCAGTGGATGCAGATGTCATTGGCTGGTGACTACACTGGGTGTTGGGGTAGAAGTCTGATGGGGAAGTGGTCCTGGTGGAAGAGCAGGGAAGTATCTGGGCTGCAACTGGCTGAGAGGAGGCAGTGCTTATAGATTTAATTGGAAGAGCTTGACTAAATGGTAAAGAAGAAACTTGTACGACACAGAGAGAGGCCAGATGATGGTCTCCAGGTTTGAAAGTGGTAAACTATGCAGGTTTAAATTGAGAAGCTACAGTCGGGAAGAGGATAAAGCTGTAACTTCAAGGAGAGAGGGGAACATTAAGAGAGAAAGGTCTCCAAAGAGTGGAAGGGAGAGAAGTTTGGGAGCTGTCTCTGCCCTGCTCCCTGATGATGCTTTCCTAAGGACAACCTGAGGATGGGCTGAGGATGCAACAAGATAATGGTTTTTAATGACCCTACATAGAGCAAGTGCTCCATGAGCATACTTATTTGAGGGTGAGAGACAATGGTCTGTGGATGTGGTGAGGCTATTTGTTCTAAAAGCATGGCAACAAGCAACAGTGGTGTTGGTCATGTGATCTCCTGTTCACAGTATCTTCAGTCTGAAGCAAACAGCTGTGTCCAAGACAGACACTGACCTATAAGGGTGCCAATGAATTCTGTGAGGCAAGTCTCACCTGGTCCAGGAAGAGCCTACCTGCAACAGTACTAACTGTTCTGCTACAAGTTGTGGGCTGAATCAAAGAGAGATGGTTGTTCATCCTTGGACGGGGTTGGGAAATTCTTAAGCACTGTTTGCAAGACCTCAGTGAAAATGTTCCATAAATTCTGCCTTGTCACAAGCAAGTAACAATGCTGTGCCTTTACTTGGGCCTAATGGGCTTTATATAGTACAGTACTGATTTTCTTTCACATTTTAATAGAATCCTATTTAATATTTGCTTTCTGCTCTAGCTGCTTGCTGTTGACTGATTCAACATAGAATCTTCCCTGGTGCCCCCAACCTTGTTGTTATTCTCTCATTTTGTGTGTTGGCATTTGATTCCTGTCTCCAGCATGAACCACTTTACACATGTCTTCGTTCAGCTGGCGACAGTCACGTGTGTGAATTCTGAATGCATTACTATCCAAGCGGCTGCACCAGTGAACCTAGCATACAGGAGGGGGGCTTCTGGGTGAGATTCATTTCCATCCTAGACATTGAGGATATGTAAGGCTCAGGTTTGAAAGCCTGAGGCTATGATCTCTTCAGTGTTTGGGCGAAGGTTTTCCAGTTAATCTCAAAATGCCCAGCCCAGTAACTGTTGATTCCACAACATTTTGCACTCAGAGTACCAGGATGACTGAAGTTTTGCATGTAGGCATTTCCACTTCTGCCAGAGTGGAAGCAGGCATAAATGAGCAGATCTGAGAGAAGAGCCTTGAGTCCAGTGAGCCTCACCGGTTTACAGGAGACAGAGTCCAGTCAGAGGTGGGCTGTGGTTGAGAGCATGTGCTTTGAACCAGGCAGATCTGGGCTTCCACCCTGGTTTTAGATCTTATAGGCTCCATGATGTATAGTCTCCTCTGTGAGACTTAGTCTTCATTTTTGTTGAGAGAACTTTTGTGTCTTCTTTATAGTTTCTTGGGGGAATAAATGAGGTAATTTATGTCAAGTACCAGCAGTATATGCTGAACACATTCCTATGCCCTTCTTATGTCATGGGATCAAAACTAGTGGCTGTGTGACCTTCTACCAAAAAATGTGCCTTGTCTTTATACACCAGGAACTGATGTGCTGTGAATATTTATCTATCCAAGGACCCCAGCAACCTGTTCTAGAGGAAAACCCTTTGCCACCATGCATATCATAGATTTCAAGATCTACTGGGGCTTCCGAGGGGTCACTCATGTCCCTCTGTCCTTGAATTCTACGCCAATTAAGAAAAGAGGAGGCACTCAATAAGTGCATATTTTGTTATCCCTTATTTTGGCTAGAGGATATGGCTTGCTCCTGAGAATGAGCCTGGCACCCATGTCCCTGAGTCTTTCTCTCCCAGCACATGTAACCTAAAGAAAGAAAACCCCAATGGGACTTGGGGACAGATTGTCATCTGTCTACCACTTGTTTTCACAGAATTGATTGGAGCATGGAGACCTAGGGCTGGAGAAGGAGGGGGTGGGTCCAGTGGCAGACAGGAGAGGTGCTGCATGGAAAGCTTCAGCCTGGCCTCAAGGTACCATTCTTTGTCTTCCTGTAGGTGTCCCATCAGGTCCCCGCAATGTCATCTCTATTGTCAATGAGACGTCCATCATTCTGGAGTGGCATCCACCAAGAGAAACTGGTGGACGGGACGATGTGACCTACAACATCATCTGCAAAAAGTGCAGGTCGGACCGCCGGAGCTGCTCCCGCTGTGATGACAACGTGGAGTTTGTGCCCAGACAGCTGGGCCTGACTGAGTGCCGTGTCTCCATCAGTAGCCTGTGGGCTCATACCCCCTACACCTTTGACATTCAGGCCATCAATGGAGTCTCTAGCAAGAGCCCCTTCCCGCCACAGCATGTCTCTGTCAACATCACCACGAACCAAGCAGGTAAGTCTGGAGACGTCTGTTCTCCTACTCTGTCTCCATGGCAGCCTCTTCTCTCCTTCTCTCTGCTGGGACACACACATCCCACTTGGCTACCTTTAGGCCTCCTATCATCACTAATGGGTATTTGTGGCCATGAAAGAAGTAGTTATAGTGTTTTACCTTTGATGCCTGTTTATTTGCTTGTTTATTTATTTGAGACAGAGTCTCACTAGATAATCTAAGTTGGCCTTGAACTTGCTATGTAGGCCCAGGTCGGTCTCAAGCTTGCAATCCTCCTACCCCAGCCTCCTAAATTCTGGGATCACAAGCATGTGTCATCATGTCTGGCATAGAGTGAACTGGAGTCTAAGAGATTTTAAGTAACCAAAATAAATGCAAGTGTATAAATATAAGGTAGAATAGGACTCTAGCTGCTTTGGATGGGACTCAGTGAATACTTTTGAAAAGATGTATAGGAAACTGGGTAGATAGCTTAGAAGTCTAAGTACCTGCCTGTCTAACACAAGAACTGGCATTTGATCCCAGATACCACATGCTGTACTAGCCACGGAATCCCAGGCATGCCATGCCAGCCACTGAAACCAGGCATGATGGTACATGCCTGTAATCCCACCTCTGGGGAGGTTGAGACAGAAGGATTACTATGAGTCCAAGCTGCATAGTGAGAGTCTATATCAAATAAACAAACAAAAGGTTTAATGAAAATATTTTCTTAAAAAAAGATGGACAAAGGAATTGACAGATAAAAGGGTAGATAGGCAAATGAATGGGTGAATGTGTGGATAGATGATGGACAGATGGATGGATAGATGTGCAGATAGATAGATGAATGAAGTGAGTGGAAGCATTGAAAAACCTCAAGAACAGGAAAACTCAATCAAAGAAATTTCCCAGAAATTTTACTATCAAGGTTAATATTAAGTCATGGATTATTTTTCAATTAAACCTCCTTTATTCAAGGGTACAGTCCTCTTTCTAGTTTGTTCAGATGGATGCTGTAGTGTCCTAGAGGTCCCAGAAAGGTTCCAATAGATCACTCTCCACAGGCAGTATATCCCTGTGGCAGCTCAGAACATACTTTGTTCCCTTTATTTCAGTATTTCCTACTTTGCAGATTTTTTTCTCTTTATTGCTTTTCATACCTCTTACAACAACCCATTTTCTCTTTATAATCATTTAGCTAGTACATTATACACTAACTCATTCATTTATTTACTCATTCATTATTAAGAGACAGTTATTTAGCATCCACTCTATGCCATGCCATGGATTAGGTACTGTGAGAAATACAGTGGTACTTGAACCACTTTCATGGGAAGAACTCCCATGAAACTCATTAATTGAAGAATTAACAGAACATGGGCACAAAGTACAGATCTGTGTGGATGTATATTCTAAGCATTGCGCAAATCTATAGTAAATACCAAGGGAGTTAGAAAAGAGCAGTTTGTCCTCTGTGTGATTGTGTGGGCTTGAAGGACAAAGTAAACATCACATTAATGGGCACTGGGGGTCATAGGCAGTGGACAATGATCTTATTTGGAATTATAGATTTTTCTTAATCAAGAAACTCTAGAAAGATAAGTGATTAGTGGGCTAACAGGCTCCAACCCTCTCATTCCCTCTGTGGATCTCCTCTTTCTTGAACCCTTTCTTACTCCATCATTTTCTTTTCTTTACCTCCCCATCCAAGGCACGTTTGGCCTCTTTTAATTCCAGGCATCTTTGATGGCAGATGATTCTTAGGTTTAAGCTGTCAGAACTGAGAAGAAAAAAAGGTGTTATAGGAGAGCATGGCTGTCCAGATGGCTGTTATTGCTCTGTACGTGTGTGTGTGTGTGTGTGTGTGTGTGTGTGTGCGCACGCGCGCACGTGCGCGTGTATGTATGTGTGTGTGTTCATGTGGTGTGTTTGTATGTGTGGGCATGGTCACGTGTTTGCATGCATACATGTGTAGTGAGAAAACAAGGATGGGAGTGTGGAAGTCTCCAGCTGGTGACCACAGCTCCAGCATCATGGAGACAAAGGTTGTGACAGTCTGTGTGACTCAAAGAAAAGGGAATGGTAATCTCTGCATTACGTTGAACATGTAATGTGGGCAGCCTTTGTTAGCAGCAGTATTTCCCTTAGAGAATTTAAGGCAGAAAACTGGCTGAAATATTTTAGTGTCCCAGCTTCTGGGAATAACGATCCTGCCAGGCTGTCATGTTACGCTGGGCTTGGCTGTCTTTTCCCTCTCTATCTAAGCATGTGCGAATAAACCTGCCACTTATATCAGCTTGCTTTTATTTCTTCCCCTCATCTCTCTTATTCCACTATTCCCGAACCTGCCCATCTGCTTATCTTTCCATCTGCACCTTCCCAGGCTGCAATGTAGATGAGAAGCCAGGGCTTTTGCGAGGGGCTCTGCACTGTCAACACTCAAAATATTTATTTTTATCCTCATCTACTTGTTCCTCCACAAACACACTTCTCTTGCCCTTTGTTCTCCCTCTAGTAATCCCTTTATTTTTAACCTTCCCTAATTTCACAGTCCCAGCCTTCATTATCATTTTTCAACCTATGGTGCCTCTTTAGTAATTCTGGAATTTTGGTGTCAGAAAATTTACAATCAGTGAGAGAGGAATGCAACTGTTTATTTGTGGTGCATAGTTATTATAAAACAAATACTAAGTTGTCTAGTAGTTCCTAACCATTATGCTACAATGGTCAAAGGAATGTGATGATATCATACTAGGATGGTGAATGCAGATTCATAAATTCAAATTATCTTTAGACAACAGATACATGTTTTTAAAGACAGAAACCATCAAAATAAAGCAGAGCCTGTGAAGCTAAAGAAAAATCTAGAAACATAAGTTATGCATTTTACCAGAGATAAAGGTAAATATTAGGCATCATGAGAACCTGATGTCTCACATTCATTAAGGTATGTGGCCTACACAAATGTTGCCAACAGGCATTGACTTGTGTAATGCCATCCAAGGACCCTTGAGTTTGTCCAAGCACTCCAGGTGGAGTCAAAGCAGGCCTTCCTCCCCTGGCCTCATGGCCTGGCAATGGGAAGCATTGAGTAGGCCCTGGCTGAAGAGTAGATGAGCAACAATTACTATATTTGGCACCTCACGTGTGCTTCTTTGGTGTCTGCAAAGAATTTTGTGATATGTGTATACATTTTCATCTTTGTAACTACTCAGTAATGAAGATTCTTTATCTCCACTTTTGAGAAAAGGAAGCAAGAATTTAAAGGGATTTGGAGAATCTAGAATAAAGGAGTATGGAGAACCAAAGATTAGAGGTATATCAGCAGGATATTATCTCTGTTTGTTTTTCTTTTTGTGGCAAGATCTCTCTACATAGTTAAGACTGGCCTTCAACTCATTGTGCAGTCCAGGCTGGCCTTCAACTTTCAGCAATCCTAGCACTTCAGCCTGCTTAGTACTGGGATTATAAGCATGTTCCACCATGCTTGGCTCAGATACTACCTCTCTTGTTTCTTCCTTCCTGGGTCCTGTTCTAAAGTGGATGCTCCCTCTAGGTTCTGCATTTTATAGTTCCCAACAATAGTCTTTTCTGAACTCCAAGA